>JAHWFP010170421.1:0-16222 GCA_023313725.1 Lithobius niger
TTTGGATTCGTGTACCGTAACAAAAAACCGACCAAACCTTTGCAATAGACGATACTCCGTCTCTTAGTGAACCATTCCATTCTGAATTTTAATTACGGCCGCGACCTACTGCAACGCGCTCCATAAAAAACCACCACCACCTATGTGCAACCACAACTTTGCAACCACCTATTTGCAACAACAATGAATTCTGACAATTAGGTACTGAAACGATAAGCGTGTAACGCTTAAGCAGGTTATAATCTACTGTTGGACGACAATACAAACAATGGTTACAACAATAATTTTACACTTACGAGCCACTTCAGGGCCACGTGCTTCTAGCTGCAACCCCCATTTTAGAAAAAAGCCCTTCCCCATATGACGCTTTACCTGTCTGCCAAAATTTAGAACTGGCAACTTTCCCTAATCCGCTGTAGATGTGTTGTTATACCCTATGAGAATTAACATGGGAACCTGCAAACTAGTTACCAGTTACCAGTATCACAAATCAACGTTACTGAAGACACTTTCTCTCCATGAAGGACACGTTCCCACATTTTCGTGTTGACGTTTTCTTCGTTACTGGAAACCAAGACACCTGATTCAAGCGATTTGAAAAGATTTCTACCGCATGGGGATTTACACCAGTATGCTGAAATCAGGTATAAGTTAGTTTCAGTTAAAAGACAGTCTGCTAGTGTAGGCCCTTTTTTTTCATCAACAATCATTTTTTAACAATCGGATGTCTACAATCGGATGATCTACTATTACTTGGTGGCAACACACTAGCGTCGCACCAAGTAATAATAATTATTATAATTATTTACTAATAGTAAATAGTAGTAATAGTACTAATAGTAGTAATAATTTACGGGCATAAAGTAAATTAGAAAGTTGTTTGGGATTATAACACAAGTCCAACAATAGAAACAGAACTGATACTGCGCTGTTAACACGGAAGATGTAGGCAAAACAACTTTGACACCGTCGGGGTGCCAACCATGGGGCAGCTCCGTGAAAAGTGTCCAAATACAGCTATTTCATAGTCTTAATTAGGTTTAAAGGCGTTTTGAAGCTAAAATTGTGCAGTAAAAACCTTATACAGCAAGCATGGAGCGAACTGAAGATCAAAACGGAGGCTCATTGAAAATTGATATTTAGAAGGTTCACCATAACCAGCGCTCCAATCCACAGGCAGGAAAATACAGGCACATTCTTCAAGTTTCTTTCATTACGTTAAGGTGATAACATAAATTCGTTAATGCAGTATAACAAATTTAAATAGATATAAGTAAATTAACAGAAAATAACCACAAAATCCTGCTTTTTAGCCATAGCAGTTAGTTTATCATGTTATGAACTTAACGGTGCACCTTATCGATAGCCGCTTGAGGCAGAGGAAAGAGGGGAGTAGTACTCAAAGATGGCGGAGCTTTTCTATTATCTCTTTCATTTGCACCAGCGGTTTCTTTGATCCATTAAAAGAAAGCTATTTAGACTGTCTCAAACCTCCTCTTTGGGGACACCGGACTTCATTGGGTGGGAGGTCACGTGCCCAAGTGCCACCCCCCTCCCCCGATTTCCCCCCTGCTTTCATACACTTGCCGAAATCAGGGATTGTGATTGCCTTTAGTTGATCGTTAATGCTTCAGTACACAATAGAAGTGATGATGCGACAAGTGATAGCAAATTGCTGCCCCAAGGTTGGCTCCCCTTAGTGTCGAAGTTGTTTTTCCTATATCTTCCGTGTTTACGGCACGATTTTAGTTCTGTTTCGTTTGTTAGACTTGTTTTATAATCCCAAACAACTTTCTAATTTACTTTATGCCTGTATCTTAAATGGAGATACAGTTTGGATGACCTTGAAAACGACATCCAAGGTCAAATTGGGAACCATCATCAGATTCTCCATAGGTGATTTCCTATATGACCACGTCATTACTAACTCATATCCACTATATAGCAATCTATTTTAGTTGGACGGGACTTCTGAGACGTAATGCTAAGTGTAATAAAACAGGTTGATGATTTCCTGACGAAAATGCAGTTTCAATTACAGGATGGTCACAGCCTGGCACCGGAAACATCGGCAGAATATAGCGTACCTTGCAATTACGTTAGCCTTTTTTGGTTCCAAACCGAAATTTTTGTTCTATGCAGCTGAACTTCAAATAAAGAATATTATGTAACCCCGAAGTATGTATTAGATTGGTAAATAGCAAAGAGAAAAATTCTGAAATAGTTTTTATGAATGTACCCTTCCCCCCTCATCCTTTCTGTATCCAGTCTCAGTCACATTACGAAACGTCATTCCCATCAACCTTCGTACACTGTCACAACATTTAAGCAATCACAATGCAAGTCTTTAGAAATATAGGGTGTCCCAAAAGTCCCAGTCCAACCTCATTACTTTTTAAGGGGTTGAAAGAAACTAGTGAAACTCTGGCAATGTAGGTTTGGTTAAAGGATATAACTTTTTGTACAACCGGCCTATGCCTCCCCCCCCCTTGGGGGAGGCCCCAGAGGCTCCAACTGAGAAATATCCAATGGAATGGGGGGGGGGGGTAGAGGAATATCTTATTTGAAAGGTCTTCATTAGGCAGGTAAAGTGCCGCAACGGTTGCTTCGATACGATGAGCCAATCCAAAATGGCAGCCGGTCAAACATTAGGAATTACCTCTACATCCCTATGTCTTACTCAGGCTAAAGACGTCATTAAGGGACGTAGATGGCAGCAAAATCCTTTGTTCAGTTTAGTTGAATCACACCTACAACTTCTCTTGCAGTTTGAAGCCCAAATTGAACCAAACCAAACCAAACGTACATTGCCAGAGTTTGACTAGTTTCTTTCAAACCCCTTAAAAAGTTATGAGGCTGGACTGGGACTTTTGGGACACCTTGTAGACGTTCCTTAGACGAATGGCGTTCTCTTTGCCAATCACTTCTAGGGAGTGTTAAGTTGAAACGATGCAAAGAATTCAGGGATTTTTTAATTTTTAATCATTATTAGCCCACTTATCAAGCCTACAAAAATTGTTGTTTACTTCTTTCGCATTGTAAAAGCCCCAACAGCTGATCAAACAAAATCCAGTCAACTTATGGCAGGAAACCCTTAATAAATAAGAGCATTTCAGAACGAAATTCGAAGAATTAAAAATGTTGGAAATGTAATTATTTGTGTATTTGTGGTCCCATCATTAGTCTAATATTTCTGGCATTAAAACATCGAATGAACGATATCTCAACTTTTATAACTTTTTTGTAAAGCGATAATATTTATTAAAACGTTAGAAAAACGAGTGGCGCAACCTGTGATGAAATTTATGAACTGCATGATTTTGTTGTGTGGCTGTGTATTTTATAATAGCTGGTGCTATTATTTTTTTGAACGTTTTCCTAAATATTACCTGTTTACAATAGCATTATAGACTGACAAAAAATGTAGCAGTATGATGAAACAAATAAGAGACGCAGTCATCAACTAGGTCCCCTTATCTGCAATTTGTGTATTAACTCCCTATTAGAGAAGGCATCTAATTGGCTTCACGGTCTAAAAACAGAGTTCGTGATGTGGTGCGTGCTTTGCGAATGTCCCCAGGCACTCATGATAGCAAAGCTTTCAAGTACAGCCCATTGGTTACCGTTGTTGTTTCGCGACTAAAAAATGCTGGTTCGAATCCCACGGCTGACACAACACTCAAAAAAAGCTACGTTAGTTCATGCAGTAAAGGTGTTAAAGTATTGATGTTATGTGAGTTGTTGGGCTCGTTTGTTATTTATTTATTAGTACAAAACAAATATATTTCATATGAATGAAAGGAAAGGATAAATTAGGGTACAGAGATGATTTCATAATTTTTAGGTTCTTATCGTAAATCCAATTTTGGAAGAGGTGAAACAGATATACAACAATAAAGAGCTCTTCCTTTAAGCAACTCTTTGCTGACATTTTTTAAAGGTGCTTCAGTGTTTGAGTCGTTCTTTAAAATATCCCTTGATGTTAGGACAAAGGCGACACGGCAATGACCTACGCTCATTCTGATGTTTTATTGACGTCAATCTGGGACACTTTCTCAGTATCACAGATTGGTGTTATTTTCATTACTTGCTCAGAAATAATTGTTTAATTGTTTATTTTCACACGTGGGCTTCATTTTTTATTGACTGGAGCGGAATATTTTTTTCGCAGGCCATATATCCCAAATAAATAGATGAATGCAAACCTATTTCCGTATTTATTTACCATAAATTCAGCACATTTTGCTTTCTGTCTTGTTATATTCCAAATAAATCAGATGGTAAATCCATTCTTTTGTACGTAGAGCAACAATGCTGCATTTAAACGGAAACTAAGACCAATGCTCGTTGTAGCTGTTGGACAAAATGGTCAAATTTGTTTGGTTTTAATCCTTAAATGTAAGTTATGCAATTACTGGGCAATTTGCAAAATTTAATGCTGAAATAAAAATTTACTGGCTTTTATTGGCTAAAAAGTGTAAACAATGAGATGAGCAAAAATAGCGCGACACGATGTGAACGAATTCAATTAAATCACGGTGAATGATAACTGGAAACTTATGTTAATAGAAAACAAACACACAAAAATATCATTAAATGGCTATGCTGAAACAATTATTCAAGTCAGAAGCCAAATGGTTATCACCCAAGCAAGAAATACTTGTTAAGGAATCGCACCAAGATTTTGGCCGTTTGATATCGTAATAGCAACCAGCAAACTCCTTCACCAGGTTAAACCACCGAATAATACTCCTAAAGTTAAATGAAAAATTTGAAAAATGTTTACTGCGCAATTTTCAAGTATTTCGTTTAACTTTTGACGTTTTGGTCGGTGGGATTTTAATTAGCAAAAGAGCAAAAAGTGGTATTGAGTATGTTTGGCCCAAATTGATAATATTCATTATTATTTTTTTAGCTGGTACGAGATGAAAAGCTGGAATTCCAGTTATAGATTCCCATATTTTTTTTTTTTTGGCTTTAGAAGGTTTCTGTTGGTAGGTTTGTATAGTACTAACGAGTGCAAGAGGCGTCTGGTTCGAGCCGAACCCTTTTTCAATTGGAATTACATAGAACATTTTTCAACTCTCCTTCTGATGCCTTGGCTTCAGCTTGGATTGTGACAAACCTCCGAAGTAGGTGTACGTGTGTCTTACTTTTTCTCGAAAAATCCACCTAAATCACGTTATTTATCAATGAAAAACGCAATAATTCTTCATTTAATTTTTAAAGAATACTGCTTGTCGATTTCTTTTAATCAACGAATTACACTTTGCTTCCATTTTATCACATGCACAAAGCATACGTCTCCACATAGGACTGTTTGCTTGTTTGTTTTTAATTTAGGGAGTCGAACCCAAACCGAGTAAATCTGCCCCACGATGACGAGACGGACAATTTATCGGACAATAATAATACGGATTCATTTCTTCTTCAAGCAATGGGCAATGCAACCCTTCTTCATTTTCGTGTTGCCGTTGTGTTGCATGCTCACGAATTTCGTATTAATTGTTGCATACAAAATACGCATTCATTATTACTCTATTGAATGAAAGTGCTCTAACTCTGCTTCTTAAAATACCTCTGCGACTGACTGACAACTTTGAAGTTTTTGCTTCCCTTTACCAACCATCCAGCAAAAGGCACGTCACACAGTAAACTAATGCAACATTTTAGCTTACTGCTCTGCATGGACGAATTCATTGTTGTGAAATTTGATAGCTAGCTTGATAATTATTAGGCAACTATCAATATTACCCATTTTTTTTTCAAGAAAAATTTGCCCTTATCTTGTCAGGGAAAGGTCCCTAAACTTTACAAACTGAGGGCCATATAGCACAGTTCCCTACTTTATGCGGGCCGAATTTTTCCTCGTCTGATTCAGGTGGGCTCCAGCACTGCCCCAATATGTTAACTCAATACCAAACGCTGGTTATGTTGAGTTTTTTCCACCTCCTCCCCAAATTTACAGTTACTGCTCATTAAATCCCCATCCCGCAGGTACCATTGTTGGAAACTGTGGGCTTACTTCTCACTCGGCAATTTATCGATGTTGAGATTTAAAAGTAGAAACTCCACTGTGAAGTAGTTTACGAAGATTCTCAACAACCATTCCTGAACGAATCGAGATAGTTTCGAAAAGTAACATTCGCTTTATTCAGGGAAAAGGAAAAAATACCTTCAAAAGGACAAACAACTGAAAAATCGCAGTTAATGAAAATGAAGCACGGGATGGCCGAAAGTGCTTCTCAGGCTGCGTCTGGGTCCTGGACCGTAGTTTGGGGACCCCCGTGGTCAGGCTTCAAAGTCTCCCTATCAAACGAAGTTTGAGGCTGTTCTGTCACAATGTTATTTTGCCTCATATGCCTGAAAACAGCCAAATTGACTTATCTGTAAAAGACGCAAGTGTTTACATCCCAACACATCTTGCACATCGACCGTGATAGGCTTTGCATCTCTATTTATTTTACTAAACAGGTGTTGGTCATCAAAAGTACTGGCTGTGTGTGAGACCAACCATTATTTCAACCGAAATTTTGTCTTAATTTAATATAACTACACATTTTTGTCTACTTTGATATTGTTTGCACCGGACTGACTACTATTTTATAATTTTCGTATAATTATAGTTTCTTTTTGTCCTTATGAAGCTAAAAAGAGTTACGCATGTACAGCACAAGCCAACTGAATATAAGGCTGTCTCAAGGTAGGTGGAAATGTCGACTAAATTGTTAAAGTACATAAGACAAAACGAAGGATTTGATATTAAGCTCCATTTCGTTACGTTAAGAAGCAAAAACACATAAACTGCTAAGGTTTCAATGGTGTGTTAAAACATATATGGCAATGTCGTCGACTTTATGTTTTTTTAGTGAAGTGGAAGAAACCGCTAAGGGGAACATTTATACAGGTGGCTTTGGTATAGCTCAGTAGCAATGGAATAAGCCTCGTAAGTATACAACACTACCCAACCAACTAAGAGTATTCAGTCAGGAAATACTGATCAATTATCATTTATACCGATGTTAATTTAAAATATTTTCTGAGACCACGTGACATCTCAAGTGACTTCAATGTATTGCTGGAAATGTGTGAATCTGTTTGAAGTACTTTGTTATTTTGTAGAACTTTTTGCGCTGCTTTGTCGCACACTATTTTATCCGAGTTTACACGGAATGCAAAACTTTGCCGAAATAGAATGTGTACGGTAAGAAAACAAATACTTGGATTTGCAAATGTGAGTTTATTTACGCATCTTTCTTTAATTGCAGCATTGTTTTGTCTTTGGCGACTTAAATTGTTTTGAAGTTTATATTGCAGAGTAAAGAGTGCTTTCTTGTAGCCAATTAGCATGCATCTTGGTTTAGGTATTGGGTCACAATTGGCCAGTGCCGAATTTATAACTACTACGTCCAGCTCATTTGTTTCTATAGTAGGTTTATCTCAATTTCCCAAACTGATCACCAAGCAATTATCTTACTTTCAACGAACATCAATTCCTCGTATAGTAGTTGAGTATACAAATTGTGTAACACTAGCCTTGCACTTTGATCTGAGACGAACACGGACAATTATCCACGAAACGTCATCGTTTTAAAACAACTTTTTTGGCGCTGCTATGTCACACGCTATTTTATTCAAGTCATTTTGTCGTCTTGCTGTTACGTCGGCGTGCTGTTATGTCGGCGCACCGTTTTGTCGCATGCAGTTGTGTTGTGTGGTGTGCTGTAGTCGCTCTGTTATGAGGTCGCGGTTTTGTCGTGAGCCGTTATTTCAATGCTGTTTTGATGGAACACAGACTTTTTGTTGCATATTTATGAAAATTCAGTCGTTGTGATGTCACACGGTGGAGGAATGTTTACGAAGACACCCTAATAGCATAAGATTATCAAAAAGTATCGTTCATCTAACTTAACCCATTGTGAAGGATGTAAGTTTTCAGATTAAGCGGCTGTAACGGTAATAGTATTAAGCCACTTCCACACTGTGCCCTGGCTTGTGCCCACAGGAGAAAACCCAACACGCTTCCTTCTTTACTCCTTACCACAGAAAACTCTGACATTGCATCCAACAGTACAACAGTACAACTACAAGAAGTAAATAGAAACATAATCGCGACAAACCTTTGAAGTTCCACTAAGATCTGTATTGGCTGGATTCTTTTTGTTTTACTTACTTACGACATAACAGATAATCTTGGCAAAACACAAATTCAGTTAATTGCAGATTATACAATAATAATTTCAATGCATTATCACTATGACAAAATGATTCTTAAAGTATAACGATTCTTTAATTTATGGAATGACTGATTTGTTGAAGATGATTTATTTATTGATAAGAAAAAATAGTTCAAATAGATATAAATGTACGAAAAATAAATAAAAACGAAAATACCTGGATTATCAAACATTATGAAATTGCACGAATTTAAATTCCCGTCATAAAGTATTTCCTTCTATTTCATTGTTTTTATAAGCAGTGGGTGAGTTTTATTAATATATTTGCTTCATTTCCATTGATTTTGCCGAAAATTACGAATTTACAGAACACAAAAGAAAACCGCAACAAAGAATGTATACAACTGGAAAAAGCGTTCTGCTAGATACTTGGAATTTTAAGGCACTTATACTGAAATTAATAACGAAGATAATGCGGGGTAAGGCAGGACCAGAGCACGCGAGGACAATCCAGTGGCTCTCTCTGACGGCCCGGGTGGTCCCTCACACACTCATTCCTTCCCAATATTGATCAAGGCCGAGCTGACTCAGAATATAATGAAAGATTCTCTCTTGTCTATTAACAAGTTGACGGCAGAAAAGAGTTGAGTGATTGTATTTAACATCTAGGAAAAAACAAGCAGAAGAACAGTTCTCTTGTCTAACGGGTAATTATTGCTATCGAATATGTTGCTGCACCATAAAGTTATTCAGAACTGGGGTAGGAAAATCACGCGTGTCTCGCTCTCGGTGATTCGAATAAGAACTAAAAGCAAATTCATCAAAGCTTCTTAAGGGGCAGGCCCTTAAAAGTCGTATCAAATTAGGAAAAACGCAGATTATACTAACCACTCCAAGTCCAGTAATCTCTTATGAGGCAGGATACGAGATTATTCAAAGGCAGGAGTTCAACTTCAGTCTTCCTTCAAACCAAGATCGATGAAACGATAGTATACAGAAAGGTTGGTCATTCACAAGTTCATTAAGTGACGTCACTGGAAGTACGCCCACTGCAGCCTATCCGGTTTGACTTGTGTGCATGTGAGCAAGTTGTTCAGATGCACTGTAACGTCAGCGGAGGCAGCAAAATCAAGAGCCAATCGAAAAGCAACATGCAAAAAGCTCATAATAGTGCCTTCTTCTTCAAACCAAACGTTAGGCCTAACAAACTGGCGTATCGGCGGCCATTTTATCCCATGTTTTTCATTGAAGAAAACCAAGGCGTCAGTTTAGGCAGAAAGACAGATTCAGAAAAAAGTTTATAAAAAAAATATATTCTAGTTCGTATCCGCATCAAGAGAGGCAGGCAGCTGTAACAGCCGAGTTACATAATTTTCTACTATGAGATATACCTTTTAAGTGTTCTGTATGAGAGATACCCTTTAAGGGGAAGTTTTATTTTCTTCTCATTGACTAAAATAAAAACTGGTTAACACCTTCTTCATTGATAGGAAGTGTCCACATATTATTTTTATTAATTAATTATCATTATTTTATCTAATGTGTATTATTTACCTACTGTTCGTTTGCATTGAGAGGTTGGTCACTTCTCACTATACAGACTGACAAACAAGCAGCTCCAGCCTGGAGTCGGGTGACCCTGCTCGCACTTAGTCCCTATTGAATTGGCATCAGATGAGGGAACTGTTCGATAGTGAGAGAGAAAGAGAAGGAAAAGACTGGAGGTAAGCCGAGATTTGGGAGATGGTCCCGCTTGGGCCAAAAACACGAAGACAAAAAAAGAAAGCATTAACGGGAGTCGGGTTGGAGACAGCAACGAAACAGCGAGCAAAAGAAAGTAGGGAGAAAGAAAAGATACATATGAATGACAATGTAACTAAGGCTAAGGCTGAAAGGTGGAACTAGAAATTAAGGTGAGTCGATGCAAATAGATATGGCGGAAAGTAAGAAAATGTGAGTATGTAGGGAAAGTGATAAATAGGAATAGTGCAGAAGTGACCAATCTCGTTCATGTTTTTTTTTCCATGCTGACATAAGGTCAAAGATTAGATATTTATATACATATGAATGAGATACTATTATGCTTTATTGAATCCTCAAATGTTTGACTATTATCCATAGTGCCACTGGTCTTGTACTGATGTACCACTAAAGCACCTAAATCTGTTATGGGAAGAATTTATCTTCCCACCTTATTTCTTCATAGTGAGAGCCTAGCCCTCACTTACCCTTTCTGTACATAATTGTATGTTTCATTATTAAATTTTATTACACAAAAAAAGCATTTTGTCACTTCATGAACTTTGTTCATTACCTATGACAGCAAAAACTAGTGAACAAAATATTAAAGGGCTTGTGTTAAACTTTGTTAAAACTTATGTGATATAATAACCGTTTCGGCCCTGACAAAATTGTTTAGGTGACAGCCCGCACGTGGACGCCGTCACAAAATGGTGTCAGAAGTTTTTACCCCTAGTTCCGGAGGATCTATTCATGCTTTTGTAGCCCCCCCCTCCCCACAAGATCTTTGTTTTGTGTGTTTTCCAGGGGAAAACTTTAAAGGTGGAGTGAATTTGATAAAGTTGTCATATTTTGTTAGTTCTGAAAAGAAAACCAAAATTAAAAGGTGATGATCTTTGAGTAGGTTAGGTAGGCAGACATTGCTGTAACCAGGACTGAAATGATGTTACACGACACCAACACACATGTTGCTTGAAATGTGTAAATAGCATTAAACAGTAACTGGAGAGCTGTAAAACCGCATATTAATCTGATTGTTAAGATCATCAAGCTAAAATGGCCACTTTCACTACTGAACAATTTGATTTCGTGCTAAACCGTATTAAACCTGTAATACCAACACCTACCCAAAACAGTGGCACAAGAGCAAATTTAGTCCCAAACTATGATGAGAAAAGTGACATTAAAAGGTGGATTCAGGTTGTTGAACAAGTGGGGTAATTAATAAATGGTCTTCTGACCAGATCATTGGTATTATTAAAGTAAAAACAACCATGATTGCGTCCGATTTTGTCTGGAAAGATGAAAATGTTAAGAATTTAACTGGTGCTCATGATTTAAAGAAGGCACTTATTAACCACTTGTCAGTTGAGCCTATCACTGTAAAACTTCAAAGATACAGAAACTGTAAGCAGGAAAAAACTGAAGATGCCCAAAGCTTTGCAACAAAAATATCTCATTTACCCATGGAAACTTTAGAATTGGTGCCTGGAACTGAAAACAACGCTGTCATGAAGAACGAAGCACTAAAGAAGCTTTTAATGGAACAATGTGCAACATAGTTTATGGTCGGCTTGCTTGAGCCATATAGGCAAGAAGTGGTAAGGAAAAACCCCAAAATCATGAAAAAAGCTTTAGAATATGCCCTACAAGCAGAACAAAATATGCCTTGCTCACTTCTGTGAAACCAACTGAAACAGTTGCATCTGTGAAAGTCATTCTCGAAGATAAGAACGAGACAATTCCACAAGATAATTTCCAGAAATTAGAAAAAACGCTGCAAGCTGAAATCAAAATGCTAGGAGAGAAAATAGAATAAATTGCTCAAAACATGGATTCTAAACCTAAACAAGAACAAAGCGCATCACAAAATAAGTTTCGACAATACTCAAATAAAGGCAGAAATTTTCAATACAGATCGTTTGTCAAAACTTTAACCAGCAAGGAAAGGAATATCAATGCACGCCAAGATGTGGAAATTGTGGAATTTCAGGACACATCAGTCAACAATGCAGGCGAAGAGATTCAGCATGCCCTAACAATGCCTCAAAAGGCAATGGCACAAGGGATACAAGAGAATGCTGGAACTGCGGGTTACGAGGCCATGTACAGTGAGATTCTAGAAAAATAACCAATCGGTCCGGCCAAGGTACAACAATGTCTGTGAAATCTGCGCAAAGCCCAATCACCACACACTGAATTGTTGGTACCGGGACAGAACGATTGTTAACAATAGAGTGAAACCACCAAACAACCATGCCCCATCGGTTAAATGTCAACTATGTGGACGAAATAACCATACAGCTCAACAATGCCGTGACTATGATTGCACACCTACAAACACGGACGATAGGCCTACACCAAAAAACTATTAGTCCCTCGACTTGAAGGCTTGGCTAATATTCAGGTCGATGAAGTTATTCCTCAAGAAGAAGAATTCTAGCATAAAGAATGATAGACCGAGACCTAGTGGCAAAATAATCACGTCATAAGGTACAAAATTTTCTACCACTTCAGTATAACCGGAAATAGGTATACAAACAAAATCACTTTGTCTTGCGTGTGAAACAGGAAGCATTTAGTGATGACGTCATGAATTTTGACCCGCGATTCTGCCAAAATTAACGTCGAAAGGTACATAAAAAATTTTACTGTCATCAGATGCGGAAACAAACACATATTAATAAAGAAATGCGTCAGACAAGTATTTTGGACACCTTGGCCCATCAGACAGGCGGCCACGCCGGGGCCGCCGAGGTGGGCCCAAAATTACGTCGCAAGGTACATGGCTGAAACAGGTGTCAAACTGTCGAGGAAAGTAAGAAAATCTCTAATCAGCATCGTAAGACAAAATATCGGGAAGCGTATCCAGATCAGACAAGCATAAGCGATGACGTCATACGGTTGACCCACCATTCTGCCAAAATTAACGTCAAAAGGCACATGTAAAATTTTACTGTCATCAGTTGCGGAAACAAACACATATTATTAAAGAAATACATCAGACAAATATTTCAGAGGCCTTGGCCCATCAGACAGCTCTCACGCCCCCCCCCCCCCCAAATTTGACCAAAATGACGTCACAAGGTACATGGCTGAAACAGGTGTCAAACTGTCGAGGAAAGTAAGAAAAACTCTAATCAGCATCATAAGACAAAATATCGGTAAGCATTTTCAGATCAGACAAGCATAAGCAATGACATCATACGGACGCATCATTCTGCCCAAAATAACGACAAAGGGGGATAAATAATTTTACTGTCATGAGAAGCAGAAACACATATAATTAAAGAAATATATTATCCCCCCATTAAGTACATAACATGGCTGCTACAAGGGTCAAACTCTCCAGAAAACTAAGAAAACTCGAAGCGCCATCGTAAGACAAAATATCTGGAAGAGTTTTCAGACCAGCAAAGCATACGCTCTTATTTTTTTCTTTTTCGCAGTCTATAATGAATATTGTTTATTTGTGACAGTAAAGTACTCTATCATTGAACATGCACGCCGTTAATGTGCAGACATTTTCACAGTTAAGCAGAATCGAATCTTGAAAAAGATTAGATTCCTGAAATTATTATGCTTTGCTTTGGATTTGTAATTTATATTTAAAAAAATTTTATATTAAAAAAATCATGTACACATCTCTTTGAATACTTACTTTATGTGTAAGAATCTCTATACACAAAATCTCACAGAATATTCGACTATACGAAATACAATGTACAAGTCATTAATGTTAACCACAATTGTTCTCATCCCTCACAGTTTAATCTTGATCTGTTTCATCACTCGATGGATGATATTATTGTTCCACGCCATCCCTTTCCCAAGCTAAATATTCTACATCTAGACTTGTAGGAGTGCTGTTGCCAATGAACCAAACAAAGTACAATAATACAAACAAAAACGTCAAGTGTGCCGTAAAAAAGGGGTTATATGATTCAATTTTCACTTGTTTCGGTTTCACTGGTGTGTGGCACGCAATCAAGCATCCATCCAGTGCCGATTGGAAAAGTGTATGTTTACATGTATATGTGTGCGTGTTAAATGCTGCCTATGTCCAAAAGGCAACGTAAATAGATGTAAAATGTGTTAAGAGTGAAAAATTCAGTGCGTTTTACGAAACTTTTGCAGACAAAAATAGCGTGACTAGGATGAGCTTACAGAAATTGTTTGACAGTTTGAAAAAAAGGATAAAAAAAGCATTAAGGATAAAATCTTATCTGCTTATCTGAAGGCTTATTTCGTTGTCATGAACGTTTTAACATAGTGGTTGCTACAGTATTTAACCGTTTTGTAAGTTGCTTCTCTAGGGAATAAAACAGCTCTTATCTTGCATGTGCTTGATGGTTACGTTGATGTGAATGCATTCTGTGTTGCAACACGGCTGTAAACTGAATACAGAAGTTTTATTTGTTATTTTTTAAATATCAATTTTTATGCAGCGGAAAAAAATAACCTATGGTAAACGAGAAATTGTATTTTGTCGGTCTAAGTCTTTTAGATACTTTTACGTGGAAATATTGAGGTTTCTACTTGTTGGGTTTTGTTTCGGGTCCAGTTTGTTATTTAAAGATCAGTGTTTGACAAGTTTGGTGCATCCTTTATCCATGGTCGCCAGTGCTGCCATAAAAAAAATGTTTGCGCTTCGATTAGAAGATGTTAAAATGTTACAATATATAAATATTTTTGGAGGATTTTATGTGTGATCTACTAAAGTACTTACTGAAAAATATTTCTTTTAATGTGTGTGGGAGATAAAAGGATAATTACATCAATCCAATTTTTTTATTAATGGAAATATATTTTAATCCGTTAAAGTTTTGCAAGTATTGACAGAAGTTTTCGTTTAATCAATGGTTGTGTACCCTAGTGCACGTGCGGAGCTTTGGGAGATATAGAACAGAGACCTCACAATAATTGGTCAAAGATGGAATATATTAGAGACTGTTGTCTCTCTTAGAAGAATGCTGTCTAACCAATTTTGAAAAAAACGAATTTGCTGCTCGATTACAATTACTTTTCATTTTTCTTACGTTTTTATGGAACGAGTAGTGAACTGTTTTGTCCTCGGAAAATGAAAAATATTAAGCATGTATTTGTACTGCGATATTGCAGTTGAAACTATCGCTAACTATAGTGTTCTTGCTTGCGAGGATTTCCGGCCCTGTCAGTGGGCCTCTTGTGTCATTTTCTACCACTGCTCGCAATTTTAATCTTCTGTAGCTAACCGTTTGACTCAATACTTTATATCTGGCGTAATACTTTTTACGTCAACTTTTTAATACCTTCCAAAACTACAATTATACTCAACACAGCAATACAAAGAGTGGAAATGACGTGTCCTTAAATGTGACTGATGGATTGTGGGAAGTCATCAGCAATAATGTCCAGAAGAGTTGGCTGATCTTTGATCAGATCCATGGTACCAACTATCTGTGGAACCCCTTTCTTCCTCATGCCCACTGGCCATATGAGTATGTTCTCATCAGTCACATCGAGACGGAAGTTTTGGAAAGCTTTGTTGTGTTTGATCAACTTTCAATGTTTATTACCTCTCTCTCTCTATATATATATATGTATCTCTATATCGTTGAACTCAAGACTACTCAAAGGGTTTTAGGGTTTTAGCAAGCATTAACTGCACCCGGTTATCTGCCCGACGAAGCCCCTAAGGCCCTATGTCTGCAGCACCCGGAATGGTGACTAAAGTATTTTAAGTAACAATCATTTTATAACAATCACTTTCATAGCTTTTCATTTTTGGTGCACGTGTTTGTGCACGTGTTATGTCTTTGCTACGGTGCTAAGCAATTCTTGGTCCATGTGCTATGGATTTTGATTGTTGACTGATAAAATGAAATAAGCCGTTTGTATGCTAAAGGTGTATACTTTTTAAAGCAAACTAAGTTACGTTCTTAATTTTGGCAACTAAAAACGATAGAATGGCTTATTTCTTTTCTAGGTGCTGGCTTTCAGAGCTGAGCTGAATTGTTTCAAAGTGGACAGCAACAGTCACCACGGAGCACGAGGCTTATCGCTACATTGCAAACTGGTCCGCAACAATAAGACCTCTGTAAGTCAAACCAAAACAATAATAACCTTCTCCTTCGAGGTTTCGCAAGACCTCAGAGGCAGTGATCACCTCCCAGTGGCTCTATTTCAAGGCAAGCAGGACCAGAGGGGAGGTGGCAGAGGTATGGCCCGTCCGAAAGTTGAGATGGGTGCATTTGGGAACTGGGTAAAGCAGTGGATTAAAAAACCATCAAATGGGGTATTTGGGACGCGTGGTAGGAGTGGTT
>JAHWFP010170422.1:0-11167 GCA_023313725.1 Lithobius niger
TTCTTCAAATTTTACGAATGACAATGGTATTATACCAATGCAGCCCTTCCAGGCAATCAAGTCTTGCTGTGATGATGTGAATTTTCATCCTGATGAAGTTAAAAAGACCTTAAACTCATTAAAGAACAGTCATGCAATTGGACCTGATGGTTTCTCTGCCCACTTTTACAAGGAACTACTAAATGAAATTTATATACCCTTAACTTATCTTTTCAATCTGTCGTTTAATTGTGGTACCTTGCCTGCAATTTGGAAAACAGCACGTGTTGTACCTATTTTCAAGAAAGGAAATTCGGCTGATCCCGCAAATTATCGACCTATATCCCTCACGTGTGTTCCTTGTAAAATAATGGAAAAAATTATTCGATGTAAAATGTTAACTTTCATAAACTCGCAAAATATTCTACGCAATGATCAGTTTGGTTTTGTTGCGAGAAAATCAACAAGCCTACAGTTACTCAAGGTTCTCGATGACTGGACAGAATCTATGAATTCTGGCATCCCTGTGGATGTTATTTTGATTGATTTTGCGAAGGCTTTTGACTCTGTTGTCCATTCAAAATTGCTTGCAAAGCTGAATTGGTATGGCTTTAGTGGAAAACTCTTTGCATGGATTAGTGATTTTTTAATTGGACGTACCCAATGCATGGTTGTTGGCACATCAAATTCAGATGACGTCAGTGTAATTAGTGGTGTCCCACAAGGATCCATCCTGGGTCCTCTCTTTTTTATTTTATACCTTAACGACATGACTTCTACTGCAGATTCTGTTGCTTTAAATAAGTTTGCAGATGATGTTAAGACACACTCCAGAGTGAAAACTGATCACGAAAAAAATGAGTTAATAAATACTCTTGTTAGCATTAACGAGTGGGCGTTCAAATGGCAGTTGCCTATTTCTGAAAGAAAATGTTCTATCTTTCGAACTGGATTTAAAAATCCTGGTGCCCCGTATATTCTGTCAAACCAGCAGCTGCCCGTTGTAAATCCTATTAAGGATTTGGGCGTGTGGTTTAGCTCAGATTTAAAATTTACCACTCATTGTAACAAAATCGTTAATCAAGCAAGGCAACGTTTGGCTATGATTCGACATACTTTCACATCGGGTGATGTTAAATTATTAACCTGGGCTTTTAAGGTGTTTGTGCGACCAATCCTGGAATATGCAAGTTCTGTTTGGTCTCCGCATTTATTGGGAGATATTGATAATGTTGAATCTGTTCAGCGAAATTTCACCAAATACTTGTTTAGGATGAAAAATAAATCCTACGCTGAACGTTTGGCAGTCCTTAAGCTGGAGTCATTGGAATATCGCCGTCTTGTGGCTGACTTAACTTTAACTTTTCAAATCCTGTGTGGTCACGTTGATCTCCCAGCTGATTGTTTTTTTACCTTGCGTGAAGGTGACCGAACACGTGGCCACTCAAAAAAGCTGCTTGTTGCTCAGGCAAGGCGTGATTGTAGAAAGTTTTTCTTTGCTAATCGCGTGGTAGCTGTTTGGAACTCTCTACCTGGTGATGTTGTTGAGGCATCCTCACCCTCTGTTTTTAAAGCTAAACTTAAACAATGTGAACTTCACAAATTTTTAAGACGGTCATTCTGACAATACCATAACTTGTCATATGCCGTTAGCCACCAGGCCTTTTCACCTTTTTGTTAATTCAGGCTGGGTGTTAGTGACACCTTGGTGTCTTTCCCTGTCCTGTGCACATTAGATGCGAAATATGTTATATATATATATTATAAGTAGAGCACTAACGAAGTAGAGCATTTCCCAATCTGTACCTTTCTTTTGTCTTAATACTTTCACCACTAAAAATAAATCAGGGACAAGAGTTTTTTGAATTTCTTGTTCGTAGAAGCCTCCGAGCACCGGTTCGTTCAATTCGTATTTTAATACATAACTAACGGGTTTGGTTTTTTGAATTTTATGGATCGTGAAAACTTCGTTAGTAAAATTTTGTAAATACCCTTTATCAAACATTTTCTTAACTTTAGAAATTCTGACTTTATTTCCTACGACAAATTTGGGTTGTTGAACGATTGTTTCGGTTTAATTTTCAGTGACGATTCGTGACGTCTGGTTACTTCCCTCGGTTTTAGTTTAGTTGTGGAGTGAACCGTGTCATTGTACCGTGAAACTAACTCATCAATAATGTGTATCCATTGGTAGTTCCCCTGCTTGGTGAATCGTTTCCACATGTGAGTTTTCAGCGTCCTGTTGAAACGTTCTACAATGCTCGCTTTCTTCTCAGAGTGGGTAGAGTACATGTTGATGTTGTGACGTTTAAGTAGCACTTTAAAGTTTTTATTGTAGAATTCACTGCCTAAATCAATTTGTAAATTTTTAGGTGGTGTCGTTACTTCAAGTATCTTTTTGAAGGCTTCCGTAACGACTATACCAAATTTTGATTTAAGAGGAATGGCCCAAGAAAACTTGGACATTACGTTAATGCAAGTCAGTAGGTAGTTAAATCCTTTATTAACGCTAGAGTAAGGTATCATTTCCACCAAGTCCGCTTGCCATAGATCATTCTGACTCCGCACAATCACTTTCCGCCTCGGAAAATGTTTCCGCGTCGGTTTGTGGAGTTCCTTTACGAGTTGATCCAGTTCGCTTTTTTTTCTTCCCATTACGAACTTGAGCTTCGTCCCAATGATTTTTTTAACGATCGCAGCGGCTATTTTTTCTCTCCAAGAGGTCGAAGGATCCTTACGTACTTTTCGAGCTTTAGATATAAGAATTTCATAGTCGACATGTCGTTCGTTTAAATTTAAGCTTTTTGAGTTGGCGATGTTGTGTTCTTTACACGCCTCATCCAGTTTATTTATTCCAGGATCCCCTCTAACTAATATCTGATTTAGTTTTGTTCCTGGTCCGCAATATTGATATCCAGGTAAATGTACTTCTACCGGTAAATGGTCTACGATTTTATCTACGATTCCTTTCCCAGACTTGATGAAGGAAGCTCTTTTCGTTCCGCAAACTTCGCAAAAGTCGACTTCCGTGCTTCTGTTATTTTTTGATGTAATAATAGTAGGAGGTTCGGTCCGGTAGGTGTGGATCATTTACATTTCACGCAATACTTTATCTTGGCTCTTTTTTTATTATACAAATTTTTTTTATCGTAAACCTAAATCCTGATAAGCGTTCTTTTTTCTCGAGCGGTGATGATCCGACGTTGTTCCAATTACAATAAAATTTCTATCATTTCGTTCCTGTGACCGTTGTGACCCACTTGGGCTGACCCGTACAAAAGCCTCAGTCTTTCGACCAGATCATTAGGATCGTCGTAATACCTGTAATCCACCCTGCTCCCGGTTTTTTTTACCATACCATTTCCTCTTTTCTTCGTTTTCATATCCTCCCAGATAGGACCGCTTATCGACGCGTACTTAGCACTACGATTTGACTTAGGTTTTTGATTGCCCGGATCATTGTTTAGGTAGATAATGTGCGTGTTTTTTTAAAAGAGAAACATATCCTGCCTTGACTTTGGGAGCGTACAATGGCTCATTCAAATCCTTAAAAACCAGCAAACTCCAAAGTCCTCATCTTCCCGTGTACTGATTACCACCGACCACTATATCGTTCTCGAATATTTTTACGGGTTTATTAGCGATGCTCATTTCTCCAGTTTTCATGTCGTATTGCAGTCCGAAGTCAGGATTGGTCTCTTTGGGATTTTGGAAAATTTTCATCTGGAAATATTTTGGCGTTTGGCCTATGACTTGGCCAGGTACAGACTATCCAAAGATATGAGGGTTGGGAAATTTGGAAGTTCTGGAGGCGTCGACACGTGTCTGTTTTGTATTGCCGAAATTGTGGGGGTGACTTTCAAACCCGTACTGATAGATGCATATTCGGTTCGCATAGCTGGAGTCGAGTATTCAGAAAGATTGGGATCTCGCGCTATCGGAGTTGAATGCTCGACGGAAGGTTTCGGCGATTCAAACTTCTCCGTATCGTTCACCGTGGTTTCCCACCCTTCATCATCTTCATCCTCGGATTTATAAATTTTTTTATGGGAGTAATAATTCGTATACGTTTTAGTCGTTTTCTCAATGGAAAACTGGCAATAGGTTTCACAGGACTCATTACGGGTGGTGGTGAATTAACAACGGTAGGTTTCAAAGTACTAACGATGGGTTTAAAAAATTCTTATAAAGATTCTTCTTGACCTCGTTCGTCCAAACGTTGATTCAAAAATTTTTCCCGTAAACGTTTTTTGAGATTTACTATTTCACATTTCTTTTTCATGTTATCTTTTTTATTTCTTTTGTTTTTATCATCGAACAAAAACGTACGTTTATAACGCCCCTCGTTTAACGTTTTGTCGATCGATAAAAACCCGTACGGGTCGTGCCAACACGTTCTACACAACGTTTTAAACTCCGGAAATTCCATGCCAGGACCGACCTGATTTTCGTACAAATGTTTCAGGTTTAAATCGTCCACAAGAAATACGATTAATAAATTGGCGTTATCTCTAACCACTTGTTTGGGAATTCTGGTGTAAGACTGACTGCAATAAAAAACGTCAGCGTTAGAATGACAGCCTTGAGCGAAGTAACGTTCTATGTTTTTTTGTTTGTCTAAAAAAACATCGTCAAAAACCATGATATTATGAAACTTGGTGTCCAACTCATTAGGAAGAATTAAATCGTTTTGATAGTCGTGAAACCTCGCAATCTCCCGCCCTACGGTACCCTCAATTTCAGAAAATATAGACTGTAAAGCTCGGTATTTCACTTGACACAGAGTTTTGCTGTACACGTATAATCTGTCGTAATCCAACCATCCCTCGTTATAGATAAAATTAAAGAGTAAGTTTGTCTTCCTTGCAGTTTGCCGGTCCTATAATCAGGCATCTGATGTTTGAAGGAAGAAATAGATGATGTTTGGGTTTCTTGACCGGCACGAAGAAATCGTAATTTTGAATATCCGTCGTTTTTTCTTATTCAGAAATCAAACTGATAAAGTCTTTATCCGAACATTTTTCGTTGAATGTATTAGATTCGACGACTCCGTAATCTATGTTACACCAAAGTTTTACGGTTCTGGGAGCATCGTTGCTGATGTACACGGAGTTAATTTTACCACTATCTTCCGACAAGGACATACTTCTGCATGGAGCCACGTTAAACCACGATTTTTCTATAACGTTTTTGTTAAGTTTTCCTTTAGTTTTGTGGATGTTGTACACCCACGTTCTGAGACATAGTGGCTTATCCGACTCACCGTCTGCCTTTTGACAAATGGGTAGCAGGTGGAAGCTGGGTACGAGTAACTTGGGTAACTGACCATCATAAAGAGAAACGGGTTTCTGCTCGTTGGTTTCAATTTCTAATTTTTCGCAGATGTATCGTTTAAGATTTGTCATCGCGGTTTGAGATTCAAGGGTCGACGGAGAAATCCATCCCTTACACCTGGAATCTTTGTTCAAAATGGGAGAACCTATTCCTTTTAAATCCTCGAATTCTACGGAAGGAGATAAGATGTACTTTACTCCATTTTTGAAATTCGTCGCATTTTCCGTCTTAACTTCTAGAGAATTTGATTGCAACAGACTAGAAAGATTTCCGTACCAGGTAGAATGAGACATTTCTTATTCCTTTTGTTTATATATAAAAAAAAGAATCGCCAAAATGCCGGTTAATAAATTTGGACAGTCTTTGAAACGAACGCAAAGAAATGTGAAAGGGGTTCCGTGTATAGGATTTATGTTAGACCTGAACCATGATTACGACATGGAATAAGCGACTGACTAAAGTCGGAGCTGCTACAGAACCCGAAGATGTCGTAATGTATTCCCAATTTACCGAATTAGAAAACGAAGTAAAAAAAAATTAAAGCCGACGTAGGATTGAAGAAAGATGCGGATGGACATTTTAACGCTGAAAAGAAACATTAAATATCTCGAAACTCCCTCACAATATAAGGATGCGGCGACTGAGGATTACGTCGATTCAAAAACTGTATCAGACATGCGAATGAATCGCTTAACTAATCTCGCTGCTGGTGTAGATCCCGAAGATGCGGTGACTTTTTCTCAGTTGACAGTTGTAAAAAATTTAAAAACTACGTTGGAGGAAAGTGCCGATGGTCAACTCGATGCAAAAAATAGACGAATCAAAGATCTGGCATCTCCCGCATAATCTAAAGATGTGGCAAATAAAGAATACATCGACGCGAAGCTTGTCGTTATAAACAAAGTGGAAACCAAACTCGGTTACGCTTTGAAGGAAGGTCCCGATGGAATGCTCGATGCAAAAAATAAGCGAATCAAGGACCTCGCATCCCCCGTACAATCTAAGGATGCCATGAAAAAGAAGACGTCGATACGAAGCTTCTCGGTACAAACGAATTAGAAACCAAACTTGACAATGCCTTGATTATGGACTAGAATAACCCACCTCGGTTTTTCGACGGCCAAAGTAGTAAGCACGCGCCATGTGAAACTAGTGCTCTGGGGAATTTCGCAACTATCGTAATGTTAGTGCCTAAAACCCAAGTCCACGTTCATCCCACCTTCTATATAGCTAGAAAGGGAGTTTTTGCTCGTCAGATGTGGTTACGTGCGGTAAGTGCCACGAAACGTTACTCAATTCGACTTTCCCAACGGCTGTTGCAGCTGGCCTGAATACAGCATGGTCATTGCTCGCCCTAGACAACGTTAGGACATGCTTGGCACCGTACAGCACCTTATCATAATTTTCAAAAAATCCCATGCAGTGTTAAAGGAATGGCGAACGAGAAGCTTCCTTTAGGAGTCGTCTCCTTCACGATGATGGAATGCCGTAATTTGAATCCGATGATATCGTTCAAACTGGCAGCAGTAGATTCTACCACATCTAACGCCCAGCAGTTCCCCAGCAACGACGCTTGATTGATCGAACCGTATGTAAGGAGAAATTTAATGAGAGTCCCATAACCGGGCTAATTTAACTCCTCCACTATCTTATCCCCCAAGTGTTATTTAATGCTGGAAAACAGGTACATGGAACCATTATTGATGAGAGACACTACGTCGGCATCGGCAAAACTAGAACCGTCGGCATTCAGTAACCTACCTTTAATCAGAAAATAACTATTCGCGACGTGTAGGAACAAATCCTGGTTTTCGATTACAATTCTAATTTCCGAGTTGACGTTGTTTAAATTGGTTCTAACTATCGGATTATGTTCGTGAAATGCGTAGCTCTCCACAGAAGAATCTTGTTGTAAAGATTCGTTTATATCTAGGTAATGTTCCGTTAAACCCATCTACTCGCTCTCGTTATAAATTTGATGAATGCTGCGTTTTTGCCCTTGATTATTATCTACGACGAATCCTTTTCCAATTATTCTTTTTTTTCTTTTGAATACTAACATTCTTTTTTTAATACGTACAAAATTATTTTTTAGACCTCAGATGAAGTCTGACGGTAAGGGTTTCCCCGTTTAAATTTATAATTTCATTATCTTGAGAAGTTAACCAAATACGAATATTACGAATCTTGTCGGTAGTTACGGGAAGGTAGATTAAATTTTGAGGGGAAATTATCATCTTATAACCCGGTGGCACTCCCGAATAAAAAGCGTATATGCAAGGTTGAGTGTCGTCATTCATGTAGGAAGACCCGATTATGTTGGTATGAACGAAAATTGTATTGAGCCCCATTATATCCACGTATTTTTGACCTTGCTGAGTTTTAGTATAAGTTCCTTGAAGGAATCCTAGAACAGTTCCAAATTATTACCTCCCAGAAACGAAAGGCCATAGAGCCGATTATTTAAAACCAAATTTGTGTTTCGCTTCTAAAACGATGGCATTTTTTTCGTGACCACTTCTTTCCAAAGTAAACTGTACAAAATTATTCAAGTCCGAAATTTCGTAAGCGCCGGGAACAACACGCACCTCGATCCAATTCGCTCCACCATCGATGGTGTACAAAAATTCGTTATTGTCAGCGTGCACGTTGAAAATACTGTAGTACGTATCCAAGGAGACGAGTGCCATTTCATACGCTTTTTTAGGGTGTAGGTATATGGGCGTTTTTAAATTGTAGCTCAGGTCGCCACCTATTCCCGTTAAAATTATTGAACTGGAATACATGCCTTTTCTTTTTTTGTTATTTATTTTTAATAATGAAAAAAGGTACTGAAAGACACTTTCCCACCATCCTCCAGATCGGTGAAAATGAAGAAAATTACCAAGAGGCACTTTCCCACCATCGTCCAAATCGATGAAAACGAAAAAAGGGTAGCAAATGACACTTTCCTACCATCCTTCAGATCGACGAAAAACCGGAAATGATACCCTCACTTTTCGTTACCCACCGGAAGTGACACCCCCATTTTGATCTCGTGACTGGGGATATGTATGTTTGTGACCTAAAAAAGTTAGAAAATGGCATCCTCTCCAAAATAACAAAAAAAAACAAAAAAGGTAACAAAAGCCACCTTCCTCCAGATTGACAAAAAACCGGAAGTGACGACCCCACTTTTCATCATGTGATCTGAAGTGCATCACTACCCCACACTGATCACATGACCAGAAATGACATCATAGGAGGAAGCAAAAAGTACTTTCCCACCCTTCTTCAGATCGACGAAAGCCGGAAAACAGATAGTAAAAGGCACTTTTCCATCCTCCTCCAGATTGACGAAAAATCCGGAACTGACGTCCCCACTTTTCATCATGTGATCTGAAGTACATCATTACCCCCACGTTGATCACGTGACCGGAAGTGACATCATAGAAGGAAGCAAAAAGTACTTTCCCACCGTCCTCCACATCGACGAAAGCCGGAAAAAAGATAGTAAAATGCACTTTTCCACAGTCCTCCAGATTAACGAAAAATGGAAGTGACACCCCACTTTTCAACAGATGATCGGAAGTGCATCATTACCTCCACTTTCATCACGTGACCGAAAGTGGGGGTATATATGTGTAACCGAATATCGTATTTTACCACTACTGTCAAACATTCGTGTGTCTGAAGAATAGAAGGAAGGAAGGAAGGAAGAAATGGTGAATGGAAAGATGGAAGGAAGGGTGAAAAAAGGAAGGAAAGATGGTGAAAGGAAGGAACGAATTAAGAATGGATGGAAGGAAGAAAAAAGGAAGAAAGGATGTGTGAATGGAAGGATGAATGGAAGGGTGGAAGGAAGGAAGGAACACATGATGAATGGAAGGATGGAAGGAAGGGTGAATGGAAGGAAGGAACGAATTAAGGATGGAAGGAAGGAAGGAAGGAAGGAAGGAAGGAAGAATGGATGGGAATAGATGGATGGATGGATAGATGGAAGGATAGAAAGACGGATCGAAAGAAGGATGGAAGGAAGGAAGAAAGGATGGAAGGAAAGAAAGGAAGGAAGGATGGATGGAAAGATAGAAGGAAGGATGGATGGGTGCATCGAAGGAAGGAAGGAAGAAAGGAAGGAAGGAAGGAAGGATGGATGGATGGATGGATGGATGGAAGGATGGAAGGATGGATGGATGGAAGGAGGGATGGGTGGAAGGTAGGAAAGAAGGATGGAAGGATGGAAAAAAGGATGGACAGAAGGAAGGGTGGAAGGAAGGAAGGATGGGTGGACCTGAATGTGTATCAACTGACTTGATGCATGAAAAAAACAGACCCATAGATCTGGTTTTAAAAGGGCGTCATTTTCTTGGATTCTTAAGCACGGCAGTGCGTGGATTGAGCGAGCAAAGCGAGCGATTTCCACGTAAACTAAAACTTTTCAATGTATGCCTCGCTTTGCTCTCGCAATCTTTCATCTCTCACCTTCGTATAGGAGATTACAGTTAACGTTCTGCAGATGTTTCTCCAAGTGAGGGATCATCAGAAAGTGAAGTGATAAGACGCCCATGGAAAAGTCTGTACTGAGCAGGACGTAAAGAACAATATTCTTAAAATAAGTAAAACAAAAAAACCCATATAAAGTGTATACTAACACAAATTACAAGCGATGTGTGGTTCTTGGTGGTTTCATTGATTCAGTCACGTTTCTGAGGAAATGTTTGCACTGATTGAGTGAGTGAAGCGAACCAAAATCAGCGTTTGTCATCAGAACAGCGCTTTTCTGATAAATTGCTTGATCTTTTTGCTTGCCTCCTTGGACGTAAAAAAATTATTTACCTTCTCTCGAGATAACCGATATCGCATTCTACATTCTTATAATTTGCTTGATCGTTTTTTATGTGGAAGGTCTGTCTGTATCATAAGTGTTGCAGCAAGAAATCTCCTAGAGCGTAGCGAGACGAGACGGAATGAACGAGCGAAGCGACCGTCTCCGCTAGTTTTTATATAAAAACACTGTATGCAAAGGTTTTCGATTTTTCTGTTGTCTTTTGGGGAGTTTAAAAAGGATTTTTGTATTAAAAATTAAAATGTGCTTAAATGGTGACCAGTTGGGATTGGACGAAATATTTTTAACAATTCTTTTCCTGTTAGTCCAACAGACCAAAGTAAATGTAATTTGCTTTTGGATAGTGGTCTGCTCATTCTGGGAAGAATTACGTAGTAAACTGTTTGACGATATAGTCCCGGCAGCTTTGTCCAGATTTTGTGCGTCCGTGCAGATTGCGTATTAAAAGCAAACTCGCTTTATTCAATGAGAGACTATAGCTTATAGTGTGAGAAGTAAGTTATCACCAGTTTTTAAAATGGCGTCCTATATTTTAAATAGAAAATGGCGTCAAAAATGGCTTCCAATGCCATGTTTACTGTCATAGTCAAGTCAAATTAGACCAAATTTAAGTAGAATCGTGGAATAATTCATAATACGCTTATTTTAGTACAGATGTTCGTAATGGTCGCTGGCTCAACACATTAAAAGTCCTCAGCTGTCCATGTTAAACGAACACCACCATCTTGAAATTGACTAAATAAGTACAGGTGCAAACCTATTTACGTTGCTTTTTGGACTAATATGTCAGACAGCCTGAGCGGGGGATCGAACCCACGACCTTTGAAACCAAAGTTCGTGGTCCCACCGCTGAGCCATACTGACACAGTAGGTCATATGTCAGTATGGCTCATCGGTAGGACCTTGGCCTTTGGTTTCAAAGGTCGTGGGTTCGAAACCCCGCTCAGGCAGTCAGACATATAAATCCAAAAGGCAACGTAAAAAGGTTTTCATCTGTACTTATTTAATTCTTGTTGAGCCTCAGCTTTC
>JAHWFP010170425.1:0-11304 GCA_023313725.1 Lithobius niger
ATTCGGTGCGATTAACTTGGCGAATGTTTTGGTGTGTTGGTATCACTCCTTTGAAGGGCCGAACCATTCGGATCTTGGCGGTCTCTTTTACCAGTTTTGGTTTTTGATATGATATCACTTTTTTTTTTATGAGTTTGAGTTTATTATTAGAGCCTAGAGGACTACAGAAAGCAAGCACTAATATATCCTAACAATGTTGGTTATCCATCAATTTGCCCGCACTTTGAGAAAACGTGAAGAGGAAGCATCATCCTTATTACGAATTAGTTATATATTGGCTTGACGTCATCTTCCCGTGCTAAAGCTAAAATGTCCGTTGCCTATCTGGGTTCCCTTCCTGCTGACAAACCAACTTACAACAGAAAGACTTGCACTGAATGAGCGAGCGAAATTAAGTGCATGTGCAAGGATTACAATAGATCAACTTGGTATGTCAAAGTATCATGAATTATACAAAATCGAACTGGTTTCGTGTTTAAGGTAAGGTTTAATTGATTCGAAGTCAAAACAGCAAAGACAAACAAATAAACTTTCCTGTAAGGTTTCAGATACTGCAGTGTTGCTGTACTGTTTAGTCCACGTGAAACCTTACTGCTGTATCCAACCATTATACATTTAAATACAATTAAAACCAGAGCCCAACTTTCAAAACTTTTGATGGCGAAACAAATGCAGAATAATGTTAGCCTACGCACTCTACTATTTTCTAGGCTAAATTTTTCGGTGTTCTTCGGTCAAGTCGTCTACTTTCCGTTCATCAACTCACCGATGACGTGTGTGTTATTTTTCAAGATTTTTAAAGCACTTTTCCTGGCATGGAATTCATTATTAGTTTCCAGGACATTTCCAGTTTTTCAAGGACTCGTCCGAATCCAGAATTACCTGCAGCTGTGCTAAACACATTAAGACGATTATTTTTTTTTTACCATTTTCCAGCGATGTCGTTTAGCCAAGTAGAATACACCAATCATTAGCTTACAAGAAAGTTTATTTGTGTTCCTTGGCTGTCTTGTCTGCGGATCTATTAAACCTTACCTCAAACATCAAATGAGTTCGTTTTTTAGTTACATGTATCTTCTGTATCCATGGGGGGCAAAAGAGCGACCACCATTCCCTGTTTTAACTACCATTCAAAAAAAAGAAGCCTAAAAATTATTAATGTCACAAGAATTATTTATGTCAACCTATGCAACTAATGCCAAAACACACAAAAAAACACGATGAAAAAAGATACGTACTGTCCTTTAACGTGACTCGCATTACAACAAAAAATAATACAAACAAAGAAATATGGTACTAAGAAAGAAAATACAAAAAATTTATTTAAATTCCAGTTAAAGGAAATTAACTTCCCGAAAGAAATTGTTGCGTCGTACACTATTTTATTCGACAGTTGGATTGCCTTGGAAATCCGGTCTTGTTTCATGCCTGCAAAAACCAGGTATCATAATCATGTTGTTCACAGTAGAGCAGATGAGATGCAACATGGACTTCTACACTGTACATCTGGTTACGACAGAGCAAACACTTGGAGCCAGTCACGTTGCCAAGGACACTGGATGTAAATGGAGGTGAAGTAAAAGCGTAACATATATGCAGTAAATTGCAGTTACTTAGATTTTTGTTTGTTTCTTTTTAGCATGTTTATTTTAGTTTTACTGTTGTTGTTATATTTTTTCTACGATGCTCCTTAACTTGGCATTTGTTATAATAACGGTAATAATTGCATTTGCTAATAATAGTAACTTTGCGTTCGTAATTAAATGTGCTAATAAAAATGCTAACTCAAAATAGTAATGTTAACAAAAATGATAATAAAAATGGCTAATAAAATTGCAACTTTACTTTGCTAGTAATGGGTGGTAGTAATTTTGTTGCAGTGGATAATTTTATTGTCGATAATTATAAACTATAATTTTTTCTTGCTATTATTGTTGTTATTATTATTTTTTTATTTAATGCACCCAAACTTTGCAGCATTTGTTGCAGAAGTTGACATTTGCAATTCTTGTGTAGTTTTTTTAGATGCTTTTTCTGTGTGGTAGCCAACACGCTGCATACGAGCATTAGCCCTGTGGGGAGTGGGCGCATACGGCATTTTGTACTGTTTGCCTGATTCAATAAACCAATTCATTCTCTTCTCAAAAAAAAAACTACTGCGCCCTTTCTTAACTCGACGCAGCATCTTGGAGAACTAATTCCAATGCACAGCCAATCCCCTCTTTAACCTAGCCAAATCTTCACGACGAAACAGGAGTATTTTGCGGTACAGATTTAATTCCCAAATGGAGGCGCTTGTTTGAATTCGGGGCGGAAGGCTTCATGATCAAGTTGTTATTGCGATGTTCTTGGATACGTATACGTGCTGCATACGACACTGTTAGTATAGAATGGGTCAGGATGTCACTGCGTAGCATGGGAGTGTGTGATAAGTTGGTGACAGCAGTCCTAGCCCTTTTAGGCCTGCGTACATATGTCACCAAAATAGAAAGTTTTTAGTCAACTGCAGCAGCGTCAAATCAGGGCCTGCCTCCAGGCAGTTTCTGAGCCCTGCCTTGTTTAGAGTGGCAATTAATGACGTCCTTGTTGAAATGCGGATTATGGCTAATGTAATTTGCTACGCAGACGATATAGCGATGTGGTTCATCGGAAGCAATCTGCAGATTGTGATCACCCATGGCCTTAGATGCCATTGTGTTGCGTCTTGGGGTGAGACGCTTGTCGCTGGCCCCGATGAAGACTGAATTGGTTGTGTTTTCTCGCTCCCTTGCCATACGTCTGACTTCTGTCCAAGTCACAGTTAGTGGCGTAGTCATCATGCCAAAGCAGTCGGTCAAGTACTTAGGTCATACTCTTGAGAACAGTTTGGAGTGGGATCTTCAAGTGAAGAAGCTGAAAGACAAGCTTTTGTGCAGGAATCCGATTTTGAACATTTTCGCACGTTATCGCTTGGTGCGCCGGGTGCCCTGATTGCTGTATCACCAGTTAACGACTGCCTACAGGTCATTACTGACTGTTTAGTCACCACCCCTGTGCAAGCTTTGTGGGTAGACATGTGTGAGCAGCCTTTGCACTTTCGTGCAGAAGAGCCTGCTTCTCATTGTGTGCTTGCGCAATTTAAGCGGAAGACTTGCTGAATCCATGGGTTAAGTTTTGTCAGACTATTGGCAGGTGAATAGTAAGCCACAGAGGTCTCTTGCCATGGCAGGGTGAGGGATCTCCTTTCTTCTGCAGGAGACAGGTGCGTGTCTACGAAACGTATCACACGTCCAGCCGCTATGCCCCTGGATTTGGAGTACAGCACTGACTGTGGTGTTTACTCCAAGTAATGCTGTGTGCAAGGTGTATTGTGATGCCTCGTTTGTGATCAGGATGTGAGAAGGGTTATTGTGATCACGATCCCACCCCTTAAGTATATTCTGAAGGGGTGAGGGCTGTTATTCTAGCACTGTGTGCAAATTGTTCGCTATTTCAGTTGCGCTGGATGTGGCAGCAGATTGTGGGTTGCATCTCAGACAGCCTCGGTCTCTGTAGAATTGGCGAGGGGCCACAGCGGCTGTCAGAGGAATGGACATGCAGACGCCCTTGCAAAAGAAGCTGTCAGTCGATCGCGTTAGGTGACTTTGTCCCTTTCTGTTAAGTTGCGGTGCCCAGCTCTGCGGCTCCGGACTCTCCGCAACTGGAATACAGAGTTACAGAGTGGACCAACTCAAACACGGGAAGAGCTCTCCACCTTTTGCAACCATTTTGCAGTTATTGGATGATCCTTGATGATCTACCAAACTGGTCCTCCAGGCTACAGGTACGTGTCCACACTGCGCATTCATTACTGCCTGCTCACAGACAAAGGATGGGCTGGGTGGTAACAGGCGAATATCCCCCTGGTGAAAAGCTCCCGGAAAATATCCCCCCGTGTGATTTCCCCGCAGAAAATATCCCCCCAGAAATTATCCCCTGAATACCAATTCCCCCCCCGTAAAATATTTCCCCCCCTCCCCCTAAAAAAAGTACAAGCACAAAACAATATTTAATAAGTTAGGTGAGGGAACAATAATCATCCCAAAGCCGAAAACTCATAACTGCCGTAAACTCACTGCTGGAAACTACTAGGAACGAAACTTTTTTAATATCAGTCATGCCCAGGTCAAACCCCCCCCCCCGGGCCCCCGAAAAAAGGACAAGTTGGGTGCAAACAGATTACAGAGATGACGACCACCTCTCCCTTCAGTCGCGTGTTGTTCCAGCCCTTGCCTTTCTGCTTTGTAACAGTGCGTTTGACGGTTTTGAACAGTTGCAAGATGCAGCCCTTAAGTTAAATTATTTTTAGGATACTTAGGCTGGTCATGCGTCAAGGTCGCCGTTGCATACTTACAGCATCCAGGCCTTTCGACGAGTGTACTGTATTCAAATACTGGCTGGTCGTACACTGCAGCCTCAGCTGGAAAAGTGTGCTGATTCAAATACAAGCATACTCTCAATAATGAATGGCTACTGCACCAGGACAACCATGGACAATCTCAGGGGTGTACCTAATAACAATAATATCTCATTCTACGATGAAAAGGTATACAATAATTAATTTTCAATTATGATGGGGGTGGGGGAAGATTGGTTATTTTTTACATTGGTTTCTTTTCTTCCAACTTCAGCTTTCCTTCTTTTGGAGAGGGGGGGAGGGATGGGTGGATGGGGAGTAGATTTTTAATCGGTGGATATTGATGTTAAAAAGTTAGTATTTTACGGCAGCGAATTTCCGGCAGTTAAGATTGGCAGAGGGCTTAGGATGATTATTATCATTCCCTCCCCATACGGTTTATTTGTATTGTATTCGTACTTTTTTTTTGCTTGGGGGATATTTTCCAGGGGGAAATTGGTATTGGGGGGGGGGGATATTTTCCGGGGGAAAATCGCACGGGGAGGTTTTTCGGGGGGGGGGGGGCTTTTTCCCAGGGGGATATGTGCCTAGAACCGGGCTGGGCAGTGTCGGCTCTCTGCTCGGTGTGTGTTGTGGAAGCGTCGGTTGAGCACGCGATCCTGTCCTGTAGGAAGTAGGATTCTAGATAATAAAGAAGAAATCACAAGGTAAAGGGTAAACGAAGCAAACATTCTGCATTAAAGACTGACCTTGTGAGGATACACAATACAGTAGTCTGAGAAAGAAAGAAAAGACAACTGCCCCGACTAGGACTCGAACCCAGGACATCCCGTTTACCAGCCGGGCACTCAAACCTCTGCGTTACCGGGGCGGGTACTGGCTACAGGCTCCAGCCGAGCTAAGTAGCGGTTCAGTCTTTCTCAGTGTGACCTAGAGATCACAAACATACATACATACAAGGAGGGAAAGCAACTTTGCTTCTTGGCCTCCACACTAGAAACAATGCAAGTAGAGTTAGAGCGCCCGGCTGGTAAACGGGCTGTCCTGGGTTCGAGTCCCAGTCGGGGCAGTTGTCTTTTCTTTCTTTCTTTCTCAGACTAGTGTATTGATTCTCACAAGGCCAGTCTGAAGATAATCCATCTATTATCCAAGTTTCCTAATCTGCAGGATCAATTGTCCACGGTGCCTACTACTCGTAGTACTTTAAAGATGTTGCACGCTGTAGATTTTGTTTTGTGTTGATATGAGATTGTGATTCCACCATGTTCGTCAGACCCACCCTTTTTTTTTCCTGTACTTGTCTGCATGCTCACTAGGGAATGCGGTTATGAGGGTGAGATGGAGTGTGTGCCAAGTACACATTGGAGAGTGGAAACTAATCTCTGCGACTGGTTGAGAACTTGTACATGGCAGTAGTGTGTGTGTGAGGTGTTGCCCGTAGCGGTCAGTTGGCTTGGTCAGGTGGAGCTCTTTGTGGTAATGCACTGGCTTTGTGCGTTACTTTCGTGAGAGGTTGGAGAGAAGGTGTGAGATTGATCAAGGTGGTAAGATTGTGGAAAGATGCTGTATTGATTCACTCTGGTTTTGTGCAATTTTGTAGTGGCTGTATTTTGGGGTATGTGGCTGCAGGTAGGGCCCCTAATAAATGTCTTTCCTTCCGGCCTCACTAGCATATTTTGTCATGTTGAGGATAAATCGCAATGTGGCCGAAATATTTCACTTGTGGAAAGTGTAAAACAAAGATGCAGGGATAAAGAAAAAAACTAACAGTTAAAGGATGAGAATCTACCATTAATCGAGAAAATGATGCATCAATAACGTTGTTTTCATCATACTGTGTAGCTTGTAACACTTTCCCATAGGCTCTTCACTCATTGCTAGCAAAGAAACCCGAAAGGCCCAATATGGAACGTATTTACACACGAATGCTTGATGATTTGAACGTTATACTTCATGGGGTCTACAATGCTTCTTTCTGTTAAAGAAATTTGGGATCTTGGGGATCGATGCCAGTCTGAAATTCCATTCCCAGTCACTTGTTGCTTCGTCTAAAGCTAGACGCACTGGCAATTGTACCCCTACTTTTTTTGTTTTCATTGTTACAAACTATTGCTCTAATCGACTTATCAGGCCAGCGTTCGTATGGACCATTGTTTAAAAGTATGGTGTTAAGTGCTAACTGAAATCAATGCATTTTCAACTTATCGTCCTACTTTTAAACAATGAACCATTGTTTAAAAGTATGGTGATAAGTGCCAACTGAAATCAATGAATTTTCAACTTATCGTCTTATTTTTAAACAATGGACCATACAATCATTGTTAAAACATTGTTAAAATACCACGTATGTTAATTATTATGCTGAGCCAATTCATTTAATGAAAATTTAAAATGATTTGCATTTCTAAGCTGCAGAAAAACGGTTCAGAAACACGGTGATTTCTTTAAAAACACGCTAGCCTCCGGAGCCTCTGCTACACCCCCCCCACTGCAGGAAACCATTGTTAATAATTTTTTTAAATTTTATATGGATTCGTATTGCATCGCTAAGTTAAAGGAACACGTTTCAAATTCAGGCCAGTTTCTTAAATAAAAAAAATATATTAGCTCCTTGCCCCCTCCTCCCACCTCAGCGGCTTTTCTCCAGAAACCTTTTTTTTTACTTTTCATTTAAAATGAGTTAATGTGAAAATTTCATCTTGCAACTCGCTGAGTTACAAGAATGCGTTTCAAATTCACGCCGCTTTCTTAAAAAAATGCTGGCTTCCGGGGTATCCCCTGCCTTTCAAAAGGCACAAGTTAAAAAAAAAATTTGGTGGAAAAATCTTTTACCGAATACGTGTGAAAATTGTATCTGATTTGCTGGAAAACGTTTCAAATTCACGAAGATTTCTTAAAAATGACTAACTTCCGGAGATCGTCCTCTCCCCTTTCACCCAGTGCAAGGGGTATAGTTGCGAAAATAATTCGTCATCTTCGTCACTAAATAAGTGAGATATCCCCAAATCCATTAGGCTATACAACCTGTTTTCTGGGAAGTGTTTCAATAGCATAAATTAAGGAACACCGACGTACTACGTAGGGGTACAAGACAGTTATTACCCTAGTTTTGCAACAATGACCTGGCAATAAGTTGTTTTAGAACGATCTCGGGCTGCGCCCTCGGACGTATTGTTGCAGCCTCGATCGCTCTAAAACAACTTATTGGCGGGTCATTGTTGCAAAACTAGGGTGATAACTTTTACTTATCTTCTCAAATACTTAACATCACCTAGTTCTACTATGGGATAAACACACTGTAGCCAGCAGCACAAGCGAGTAAAAACAAAACCTTATATTTCGGTATCATTGTGGCAAGCACGCGATGCATTCATCAGAGTACAATAAAAACTAAAAAAGTTAAAACACCTTGAATTTGTGCATTACAGAGTGAGGCCGAAGTGGCTTTCAGCTGAACTGCATTGGCACTAAAATAACAAACATATTGCCAGATGAATGTTTTAAAATAAACTTCCTAAACGTTATAAGTAGATAATAAACGCTATAGTCGAAAAATTTACTATTATTATTTACTTATAACTTTAGTAGGAAATTTGTTTTAAAACATTCATCTGGCAATATATGTTTGTTATTTTAGTGCCAATGTGAATGCCACTTCGGCCACACCCTTAAATGTACAAAAATGTAAGGTGTTTTAACTTTTTATATTTTACTTTTACTATCCTCTGATGAAGGTATCGCATGCTTCCCACATTGATACCGAAATATAAGGTTTTCTTTTTAAGCGCTTGTGCTGCTGACTACAATGTTTTTATCCCAGTTCTCCGTACTGCACACACCACTTTGTTTTCTACTATGTTGAAGCTTTGTTATCAGTAATTTTGTTCGACCTCACCTTGAATATTGCATCCAGGCATGGAGGCCTTACTACCAGAAGTCGCTTCAACTCCTTTTCACAAACTTTTCGCTATTTCACAAAACGCTGTGCTTACCTCTCTGCTTTATCTTACCATGAAAGACTGAAAGTCCTCGGGCTATCATCTCTTGCTACTCGATTTGACAGAGGTGATCTGTTGTTGGTGTACAAAATTCTAAATGGTTGTGAGGGCCTCCATCCTAATACCTTCTTCACTCCTCTTCTTTCTCTTACGACCCGGGGGCATATTCTCAAACTTCAGCATGGATCAAACTCGAGGAAGGGAGTCTTTTCGCAAAGAGTTGTCTCCGGATGGAAGCCTTACCGTCTCATATCGTCAATGCACCTTGTGTCAATGCATGGATGGCTCAGTTTGATAATTTATTTTCTTTAATTTTCTCCTGGGCATCAACAGGCATTTGTGCCTTTGCCGGCATCCCATTAACTTAACTTATCCTTTTGTTTGTTGGTTTGGGGGCTTATAGGGGTTAGGACAAATGCGTGGTAGGGTTTTGAATTCAAGGAATTTAAATTTTCAACCAAGGAATTTAAATTTCGGCTCTTTTCCATGTTGCAACCAAAGATTTCAAGCAGCAATGGCTTGGACAATCTACCCTGGTCCTTAGATTTATTGTAAAAGCCTGGAGCTGAACTGTAACGTTTGTAATATGTGAAAGAGGTGTAATGTTAGATAGAACAGATGGCTTGTGAAGGCTGTCCTGTAGAATTAACTTAAACCTAAATTAAAAGCTGAATTGTAAGGAAGGCCAAAAATCAGTGATTTACGTGTCCGTGATAAAGGGATGCATGTTAGATGAGGGTTACGCCAAGATTACGCAACAGAAAGAACATCCACTAGCAAACGGGGTTTATGTTAATAAATAAACAAAAAAACGGCTTCGCCGATTCGAAAAAAGCATTAGAGAGCATATCCGAAGAAATTCACAGCTGTGAAGCTGCACAAATAAAAAAAAAACAAAACAAATTAGAGTTCACGCGAACGAAACGAACTATAATTTCAATTTTAATTCCATGGAACTTACGAAATTAAAACCGCAAGAAAAAATTAGTCCTAAAACCTGAAAATTGGGCCTAACAATGCTGTGGCAACGTGAAATTTTGACACCAATGAATAGCCCTACCTTTGAACCCAATTCTGCATTAACTGCTTCTCACGAAATTAAAACGCAGGTACAAATTAGGCCTATAATCGAAAACTAGGCCTATATAAAAGCTAACTTATTTTGTTATTACTTATATAATGCAGAGTGCTGTTGCAGTGCGTGGCGTAAGTATACAGAAGACCGGTTGCGAATAGGTAATCGCTGACCCCGCTTGTTATGTATGGTCTATGTGGTATTTTTTTTAAATTTATTTTTATTATATTTTTTTTATTAATTTGTGAACAATACGCGATACGTGAGCTTTGGCTTTTGTGGGGCTTTCCATCCGTTTTTTCCCCCTATTTTTTTCTACTGTACACGTCCCTGAATAAAAGTTCACTTCACAATTATAGTTCTTCTCTCCTTGTTTTTTATGTTTTCCTGCTTAACAGTGGCGAATCGGGTGGGGTTGGTGGGGGGAGAGAGGAGGGGGGGGGCATACATAAGGAGAAATTCTTAAATTATATACCACAGGGAATTTGGAGACACGAAACGCTTATATGAACAACTCAGGGAGTTTTTTGATTTTTCACAAACAACCTGGAAAACTCAGGGAAGAATAACAAAGCTGCACTTTTAGGCGTACGTATGTCTAAGTGCGTGTAAACACATCCTCATGTTGGGCCATTGTTGTACGAAATGTCGTCCTTATCCTTCTGTACTAAACCCATGAAAGTTCATTAATTCTGGCTATTTTTTGCACTCTCATTCCTATAAACAAGTAAAACTTAAAATGTGTAAAAATAGTTCCTCCTATAATTACGGTAAATAGCCTGAAATTTAACCTCAGTTACTCTGGAAAGCTCGGGGAAAACATTTCATTGTTTTGGTAGGAACCGCGAACAAATTGCCCCCTACCCAACAAAAAAATCTTGAGCTAAATTGATGCAAATAGTAGCCTCAGGGCCGAAAATTAGTGGGGTGTGTCCCCATTCCTTGTTGTTTCCCCCTCTGTATATTCCGAGATGCGCCCCTGCTGCTAAATCGTACTGCTTGAACCAGCCCAGCTCTATATATCTTCGACGTTAATTACGAAATCAATTTTGAAATTGTGGAAATGGTCCCATCATAGATAGCTTCGTTCGTTGTCTTCCAAATTACTTCCTATGGCAACGGAGGCATTTATTGGCGCTGGCTTAAGAATGGCAGTCCCGAAATGTAGGCCATCCTCAGGCCTTGTCTCTCTCTTTCCCCTAATTTATTATCGCCGGCCTCCTAACCTGTTCAAGTATGAAATCCATACCTTTCACTTTCGTAGCCGGCTGATTTCGTAATTAGAAAGGTGGCAAAATACCCACACTAGGCATTGATTGAATCGCATTGGATTCTTCATCTATGAGATCCCTGACCTCCTCGCGAAAATGAGAGAGTGGATGCTACTTTGCGACGGCACTCGACGTCGTATCGAAATATTTTGTAAAAACACGAGTGCCTTCGAAAATTAAACCAGTCACGAACTGGTAGCCTTTTTAACCCCAATACGTCACACGGATTGCGTCCAATTGCGTCGTCCGAGTGTCCGACACTCGTTCATGTGAGCGGCACCAGGAATATATTTCGGGCGGGGAAGGGGGGGGGGTCTGAGGAGCACATATTCTCATCAGCTTTTCAGTAATAACGATAATTCGAAGTTGTATTAACTAATTTACTCATCGAAAAGTGCCTGTATACGAATAGGCCTACGTAGAGGAAACTATATGTGTTGTGTGAGGGTGGCGAGGGAGGGGGGGCGTGTTGTAGGAGGGATTTTATAAAGTAACAAATAAATATTTGCGTAGTTTCAACTATTGAATAAGAAGAAAATACTACAAGCTCGTTACTGTGCGTTTTTAATGACGTCAGCATGAATA
>JAHWFP010170431.1:0-14483 GCA_023313725.1 Lithobius niger
TAGAACTGGAAACCTTGAGCGCCATCTTAGATTTTATATACACTGGCGCAGTCCTCAAGCTGAAACCATACCAACAGCTGAAAAAGGTGCTCGGAGCGTCCGATTTGCTAAACCTTCAAGACCTGTTCCAATACTGCTGCGACACTCTGGCCTCCAGGCTGACAGTGGAAAACTTCTTCGACATATTCGACGTTACCAACAAGTACAAGGTGGCAACGTTGCAGGAAAAGGTATTGCAGTTCTGGAAATCAAACAGCACTCAACTGTTTGCGCTGGATCAGTTTGTCAGCTTGAATGGCAAAGAAGTGAAAGATTTGTTGAGTTTCTTGCGGTCTAAAGGGATTTGCTTGGATGAACCACTGCGTGAACTCGTAAAGTGGCTCCGTCACAACTTGGAAGTTAGGGATGAATTTACTGATGAACTGTTTGACTGTATTGATGACAAACTTGTGACCCTGGCATGTGTTAAATCAATGCTGAAAGCCAAAGAAGTGATGCCGTCGTCCGTCAGCATAGCTAAAAGATTGCAGAAGCTGGCTGTTGAAATTTTGATTTCAGACGGACTTGTAATACCAGTACCTGCTCAACCAACACTTTGCACCCGCTGCAGACGCAACCTATCTTATTGCTGCAGTCAGTGCGTGAGGCAGGGTTATAATTACTAAAATGACGCAAGTGAGAATACATTGCCATTTGTTTTCCCAATTTTGTTGATTCCTTGTTGTTAATGTAATTTCATTTAATTTCATTTAATTTGATTTAATTTCAATTAATGTAATGTAATTTCAATGATGCACAGTAAAGTAAAAAGGTATAGCGTGTTAGGGCACGTTTATGCAACCACTCGCTTTTGCATTCTCGTAGCTAGAAGCTAGAAATCACCTCAAATTCCAACATGGCGGCAGTTTTATGTCTGCCGCCTCGCAACGAAAACAGCAAATAACGTGAGTTCAGAAGCTTTTGGGAAAATTGTTTCGTCATGAGGAATTCTTTATATTATTGGCACGGATTATAAGACTGCAAGTATTTACTCAAACGATGTCGGATTTAGCTAATCCATTTAGCGTTGTTACCATGGCAATGTCACCTTTGCCATCGCGATTGAGTTCTAGCTGCGAGAATGCAAAGGCGAATCGTTGCGTAAACGCGCCCTTAAGTAGGCAACCAACCTTAGCATTTAAGCTAATTGGCTGAAAGGGATTAAAAGATAAATTTGTTCCGACTTTTTTAATAATGAAACGGATGAAACAGCCGCAAGGGTGGGCAATTCCCAAATGACAATCTATGCCTAGACGGGTTTGTAGGGGGTCTGGGACTGAGAGGTTATTGTTTAAACAAATATCTTATGGTTCAAACAAGAAATAAAATTTGTGTTTAATTCATCAATATTGTTAAATTTATTTTTTATTTAAACAATATTGTTTAAATAAAAAATAAATTTAACAATATTGATGAATTAAACACAAATTTTATTTCTTGTTTGAACCATAAAATATTTGTTTAAAATAAAGAAAATAAAATTTGCGTTTAAAGCTTGCGTTTTATGAATCAAACGCAAGCTTTAAACGCAAATTTTATTTTCGACGTATGTGTTCCGTTCTTTTTCTGCTATGCATTTTACCTAATTTCTGGCGCGGTTTTTTTTTTTAATCGCCGGCTTTTAAAGTTTTATGTTAACTTTTCCCTGCTACTATAGGCCTATATGTGAAAATTTGTTTTTGCCTTACGCCTTTTTATTTTTTCTGCAGCAGTAAACGGCAGAATTGCATAAATCTTTATACCATATTCTTAGGATGACGCAAGTAAAAAACCACACAAAAAATGCACGTTTCCTGTTGTTAGGAAAGAAACATAGATGTGGAAAATTTGACCATAAGGGTAGGGCAGCCATCTTGCTTTAAAATTTTACCGTAGAGCCACCTTTATCCTGTTAAAACCATAACCTTTACTGTTAGCTCCCTGTGGGCGAAAGTGTAAGGAGAATTGCTATTTTATGTCATCTTACATTTAGTTTTCTTTCGTGACTGAAAACGTTTCTTGGCTTGCTCTGTTGTTTTCTAATAAGATTTAACGATATCCAACGGGATTCACCCTTGGGATTCCTACACCGGTTATTCTGCACATGGCGGGATTATTAATTCTCGGTTGCAGTTTCCTACTTTTTTCTAATGTAGATTAGTTTGAACTAACGTACCACACACAGGCCATGTGTCAACAGTACAAGCCAAATAAGGATGGTATTTTTTAGTTGTTTCATTGTTCTCAAAATGCCTACTTGCTGGCACACTTCTTTGTAACATACTCTGTAGTTTACTTGTTTTTTTCTTGGTATCACTGTCGTATAGGGAGTGTTTTTTTTATTTGACCATATTTAGTTTTGCCAGTGGGAAATCCTATTACTAATTTGTGATGAAACGGCTATTTTCATTTCGTTAAGTCCCAATTCAGAAAATTCGAACTTTATGAGCTATTCAAACTGCATGAACTAGGTTTGAGTTTCATTAAGCAGGAATAGTATTTTTTATTCGGCATTAAATTAGGTGCCTATACAATTACGAAAAATAAACGACAATGGCGAAAATAAAGACTTGACGAAATGGAACTGAGCCATTCCCCAAAATAATATTTATTATTTCTTTTCTAAGAAACTGAAGTGACTTATGCCGGAGGTTCACATTAAACAATGACATAACAATGACACCAAATAATTTTCAAAAGTATCACATTTTCGTTATACAAAAGAATTGGTGTTCACCTTGTATCGTTTAGTTAACACCAATCTGCATTCTTGATGTTTAAATTTATGCCACGACGCATGCTAAGCAATTAAAAACCAGTTTAGCAATTATTACAAGCTGGATTAACCGTAAAACTTGGATACTGTTTTTCACAGCCTACATTGTTTCGAGCACTTTCCTGCAAGAAAAGGTTCAGTATTTTTTAAATACTTTGTTGTACCCTGTTGTACCAATGTTAGGTCTTCGTCAAAAAATTAAATTCTTTAACAAATTCTTTATGTGTGTATTTTAATTTTTTAAGGTAATTAGCACTACGCAACCTAATTGTACTATGTCTTGTTTGTTTTAATGTATATAATTTTGAAAGGGAGACTGTGATATTAAAGTCTTTCGTATTCTTTTGCTGTCTTCCCCTCCCCCTTCCATGTCACCTAGTCGCTTCAGTTGTTTACTCCGATCTCCAACAATTTCATCTCCACGGGATGCGTGGTTAACTGTTGGTTTGGGTCTGGACTCATCATAATTTATCCATCAACTTCCGAAGCACCACTTATAATACCACGTAATATAGGATGATGATACAGTCCATGGTTAGAAACTTAGGTGTGGAAATTACTCCAAGTTGTGTTTGCCTGCCGATTTTCAAGTACTGAAAGATGTCTTTTGCCCAATGCTACAAACAATCCATTAAGCTATTAATTAATTCTAACCACTTTTTTAAGATTTACTTGTGATAGTTATTTGCACGGTGAACAGCTTCAGCTTGCACAGCTTCTGTTTGTATGCTGCAAGATGCGTATACATTAACAAAATGCTTGCTGTCTCACTTCCAGTTTGTTATCCAGAGAAAGAGATCCAAAATGTATCGAGATTTGGTCATTTTGATAGCCAAAAAAATTTAAAACCAGGCATTAAAAGTACGTATATCTCCTGTCGTTTCACACAACTGCGTTTGGATACTACAACTGTGGTAACGACGTTAACTATATGCCCAACTTTCTACATCTGTCGATATGTATAGGACTCTGTTCAAGTGCAACCTGGATGGATACCCAACGTAGACAGCACAGGATTCTTAAGTAATTTTTTGTTTCTTAAAAAACTGCCCTCACGAGATGGCGCAATTGCCAGCCCTAAGACTACACCGGTGAACCACTGGACCTTCATCTCATATTTACCTGGACTAAATGAAATGCTTCTGAGACAGACGGCAAATTTGGTATTCCGAGTGGTGACGAAACCCACATTAACTGTTAAGCAAGCTGTCACTGCCAATGTACCACTCACTCTCCCTAACCCCCTCTTCGACTTGTGCTGTTAGCCATAGTGCATTGGATACCCTAGCTGTATTTTGTATGCGTGAGTAAAATTAAGGCCATGACTAAACTAGAATACGACAAAAATGGAATTTCATTCATGTTAGATGCCTTGATGAAAACAATGTCCATAGGCCAGTTGTCTTTGCGATTGGTCGGTTTAAACTGTACCACTGGAGCAAGAAAGGGAGGCAGTCAGCTAAAGACCAACAATTGAATATTGTTTTTAAACACCCGAACAAAACCCAGCAGATTGTAATTTAGACGCATGTAGTTCTCTTGATATAATAATGTAGTAATAATCCATGGTTTTACCACAATAGTGGTGTGGAACTGTAAGGGAAAGAACCTCTTAACACCGGTCCAATTTACAAAGTAAAACCATTTCACAACAAACCGGGCATAGTGAATTTTGGGCAACAGTCATTTAATTTCTGGGCTACGGGGCAACATATTCTAGTGTCTTTAAAAGATAAACGTGCTCAATTCCGTGCAGAAGCCTCTGGTCATACGGGCTTGAAATCGCCGCATCAGTGAGTTGCAGGCTGAAACTCATTACTCAGGAAAGAGTTTCTCTTGCACTCTAACTATGCTGATGGGACAGCTAATTTAGGTGAGCAACCCCTGCTGGTTTTACAGTTACCAAAGTCAAATGGTATTGAATCAACTGGTAGAAAGCAATTTGTATATGAAGGTCGGTTAAAACGTCCCAAGCGAAGGAAAAATGGTTTTGTACTTTTAGCTATGAATCACTCGTAGCTATGAATGTGGCATTGCTTCTCAAGATATTAGAGTTGGTGTACAACTCGTTTTTCCCATGTGGAGATCCTAATAGGATCCTGCAAGTTCTTGTAAAATCCTGCAGGATCCTGTGCACGATCTTGCAGTTATAGAGAAAGTAGCATTGTAACTAGTTAACAAGAATAAAAACATATCCCCGGAACGTCGGTTTTTTTGTATGTGTACTTTGCAGTTTTTTTTTTATTCTTAACAAGATCCTGCATGGCATGGTACGCAAGATATTGCAGGATCCTACACAAGATCTTGTATGATATTTGCCAAGTTCCTGCTGGATCCTTCAGAAAATCCTGCAGGATCCTGACAGTTTTAGTGCATGATCTTGACCAGTTTCCTGGTCAAGAACCTGCAGGTTCTTACAAGATCTTTGATAGGATCTCTACATGGGTTAGTTTGTGTTTTTCTAGGCAAACTCCTGCACTATTTTACGTGTGAATATGGGTGACACAAATTGTAGGCCAAAAAATTGAAGGATGGACTTGTTGACAAGTTACTGCAACTATGATGTGCGTAGTGAATTGATCACCCTGTGTGTCGAGCACTTCTAGTTTAATGATTATGTTGAGGATTACATAACTGAAATATAGACTACCCTAAAGGACAGCCTTGGACTAGCGAATTAAATAACTAGTGACGCAGCACAAATCATGCTATTCTTATTTATTGACAAGTCAGGTCACGTGGTTACAACACTCGATATGGATAGTAGGTGTAGTGTGGAGAATCACCTACACGGTGAGGTAGGATATCAACGAGGTGGGTATGTTGCATACACCATACTATCCGTAAAAAGAGGTACGTACTAGTTTTTATTGGCACAATTTATCAACTATAAATTAATTACTGTTAAATATTTGCATATTTAACTTTCTTATATAAAATGATAACTAATAAACATTTTACATTTCATAAATAGAAAAGTGATTCCGAAAACGAAGCTCAATTCAACTGGAGGAAAAATGTGAAGTAATTTTGAATTAGTGTAAGGTCTGAGATGTCTTAAGAAAAAATCAAAATTCAAACCTCGAGTTCTTTACGCTGAATAAAAATGCCATGAAAAAGAAAAGAAAACACCGGACAGAAAATGCATAGAAAATATAAGGTCAGGAAGTATTAAACAATTAGTCAAGGTTAAGTAAAAGTTAAGGCGTTTGGTCCTGTGAACTTTACACTTAGTGTCCCACAGCTAGCTCCAGAAAGTTTAGGAGGTAAACTGCTAGGCCCTACTGGGTTGGAATCCCGGGAAAAAATATCCCAGGAAAAAAAATTCCGGAATAAATATCCACGGAAAAAATATCCCTCGGGAAAAAAAATAACCACTATTCAGCAAGACGAATTAAAAATCCTTCACAATCACCTGGTTTAAAAAATGTTGCTATTCCCGTTTAAGTATCAGCAGCACGTCTTCGAAAATTGTGGCCTACCCCATTTGTAATGTCGATGTCTCCAGCAGCTATTTGCTGCAAAGTGCCTTAAGTCGACAATAGAAAAAAAGTATTAGAGCTCATCTCCGTACGGAACTAAGAGCTGTGAAAGCACAGAAACAAATGGCAAAGCCTGTTTTTGTGTAATTAATTTATTGGCTTTTTTCGCTTCCGTTTTTGTCATTGGGACGGCCTGGTTTATTATGTGCATCTTGTATATTTGTTTGTAAAAAAAAAAAAAATTAAAATTGCTTATTTATGTCCATGCTCCGTCTGTGCCTTAGCCAACGTCTATTAATGACGGCAAAACCCTAGACACTGTACAAGTTTATCGTACGTCAGCTCGTAGTTGACTCTTCATTGTTGCAGGCAGTGATGCTACAACCAGCATTTGTTTAGATTTTCACTTCTACTTGGATAACATGGCATAGTAACCACGGTGAACAATTGACGGGAACGATAGTCCCGTCAGTAAACATGGTCATCCTAGTAAAAAGAGAACTTCACCATGAATTAATGAGCCCCGAATTTGTCGACCCTGCATTTTTTCAACTTTTCTTCTCCTGTCTGGCAATAGTAAGTCGAGTAGACTTTACGTATTACGACCAAACAGCAATTTCGCTGGTGTTTGATTTGTAGTTGGGAGTAGATCGAGTGACAAAAAGATAATTTTGTAGCGTTATTTCGTGTAGAACTCTGGACGTACGTTCGCATTTATAAACAGAATTAAAAAAACTTAATCTGCGATTGCGATTGGCTGCTTTCAGTGGGAAAAAAAAAAGGGATAAATATGACGAATTCCACAGCTTTGTAGATATGATTTGAACTCGTTCATCGTTAGCAAATTGTGATCCGTTATCGGACACCAGCAACTTACAGTAACCTAGTAATGCCGACAATTCCCTAAATTTATTCATAACTTTAGAAGTTGTAGCCTTCATTGCAAGTAAAAACAGGTGTATGAGAAGGCGAAATTGGTGAAGAGACTTATTACAGTTAAAAGAACACTTTCTTTCACGACACATTTAGAGTGATGCATCATTTCCAGTTCCACGTGCCCTTTTCCGGTAGGCATTTTTATTGGGAGGACAACCCCGTTTTTTCGCCGTGCGGTGACGCCACTTTCAGTCGAATTTGGAAAAAAAAACGGAAACTGCATGTCAACAGCCTGTTACGTCAGATATCTCTGCCGGGTGTTCGGAAACTCGAGTCGAAAAAACACGTCGATCTCTGCCTGCACCCGCCTGCGTTATCGCCAGGTGAGAGAGGTGTGCGGCCTCCGACATACTATGCTTATGCCGGAGCTTTCGTGTGAAGTTTCACTGAATTCTCCGACTGTCCGGGATTTGGGGGTATACTTTAGCTTCTCAGACTGTCCGGGAAACTGAAGTGCTTGTACTTCCAAGGAACTCCACCAGACTAGGAAGCAAAAACGATAGGAAGCAACTAGGAAGCAACGACTGGCCACAGTGAGGTGTTGGGAAAGGAGCAACAGCATATTTTTTCTCGTTCATTTCTTTCCTAGTTAATTGGCCTTCTGTGTAGTTCAGTCCTTGTACCCACGTTATTTGTAAGTGCTTTGTGTGATTGTGCGAATATAATTTTGTTGGAGGGACTAGGGAACTAGAAAGCATTTACATTAGATTATTTATATTGTGTGCCCTGTCTACCACTGGAATTGGTGTTTTCTGCGTAAAAGAAATGAATTAACAGTGAAGAGATAACATTGGTTTTGAATTTTAGTTATTGATTGAAGCATTCCCCTTCAATATATTTAGTAGGGGGTTATGTGGTGTATGTAGGTATTGACTTATCTCAATTGGCCTTAGCAACTATGTACCGAGTTCAATCTCTGTTGCTCTAGCCACCTGTTCTGTGCATACTAATTGTTTAGATGCACTCTGGGTAATCCAGGTGCACCATGGTCTTATTATTGAGACCTATAAAAGTATGCAGCAGAGGTATTTACCTGGGAGCCTGTTGTCCACATCTCACTTGTTAGCTGTACTTCTTGGCGCACCCTTCGGGGTGTGATCCTTTGAACCCAAAAAAGAAACATTCATTAAAGAAAGACTTACTAAAATTCAGCCTTAAAACGGGGGCGGGGGGAAGAGTGGCAATGGGCACAGGAAATTAGGGCTCTGGATATACAAGCTAGATTGCCAAGAGTAGAAGCATTGTCCTTAGAATCTTTTAAATCTATAGGCTTAAGAGGTGGATCTCTCATCTTATACCTATCCCATTGATATTTTATAAACCATATTACGTTTGATGATGTCATCTTATCTGCAGACTTTTTTTTTTTTTATCAATCTAAGCCTCTTGTAGTTTGAGCTTACCAAATTGGGCCGAACTTCAGTGGACTACGTCCTTGTACCCTCCTCTTCAGACTTAAAGGCGAAAAGCTCTTCTTATCTTATCCAAATAAACTTGTCTGCAGCAGTCTATCTAGCTTACGTCATGTAATCATGGATTTTAAAGTACCTGGTGTTCAGTTTTTTCGACGTTTGTCTACATTCAAGGCCGTGCACATTGGGATAATGGGGAACGTACGTGTCGCTCCATACACAACACAAAGAAGGAAAAATAATCTTACCTTAGAAATAAAGTGGGCGTACGTTTTCTAGCACCCCAGAAACAAATTGTTTGTGCATGTGAATGAATGACCGCACTGTTAAACCATGCAAGGCCGAAAGTAAGGGGGGATGGGCAGTGCACCCCTTATTTTTTGGCCCTGCATGGTTTAAAACTACGAGAATTCATATGCATAAATATATCTTTTCTGCGGGGGGGGGGGGAATATGTTCCCTCCTTCGTAGAAAACGTACGACCACTTTATAATGGACGATTACTGCGCTTGCTCTGCGTAATTTTCCTTTCTACAAAGTTAGGTGATGGGGGTGTGGAATTTGCTTTCCCCACCTTATTTTCGGGCCAGCATGGTTTAAAAGTGGGATATTCGTATGAGCCAAAAATTTGTTTTTTCTGAAATTAGGGCGGAATTTTACAACCCCCTGCTAAAAAAAGAATGACTACTTAATTTTGTTTCTGGGGAGGGGGCGAAATTTCATGCCACCCCCCCAAAAAAATATTTACGCATATGAATGCCTGCACTTTTAAACCACGCAGCGCCAAACACAAGGCGGGGGGAGTGCACCCCTCCCTAGTTTCGACCCGAGTGCGTGGTTTAAAAGTGTGGGTGTTTATGTGAAAATAATTTTTTCTGGGGGGGGGGGGAGCATTCGCAAAAGTGCGGACATTCGTATGCGTAAAGTTTTTAGGGTTTTATGTGGATATTGTGTCTTTTAGGTTATTAGGTTTCTTTGGGTTCGGCGGACTGTGGGAGTAATGCGTTGTGCCAGGTGTGGTCGGACTGCTTGGTTTGGCGTGGGTTTTTTTTTAGGTATATGTATATTTTTTGGAGCGTATCTCCGCTATGAAGACACTCCAATGTAATCTTAGACCGCGCATCACGCGAAAACCACAAGGGCTATCCAAGTCACACTTTGTATGCGGTAGCACGGGAGGCTGGACAAGGTTTATCAAAAAAAAAATCGGAATCGAACATGGGCTTGACGAACCATCAGGGTGACAAAATGGACCAATAGCAAGAGCCAAAATCCAAACAACAACGAGACAGCGAAGCCGTTTCCAATTGTTAGTGGCATCCGATTGGTAAAAGGTTGATTGTTGAACGATTGATTGTTGTAGTTGATTGTAAAATTCTCTTCTGGCCCAACAAGCAGACATTGTGTATGTGAAGCAACTAAAGGCATATTTTGTAAGGCTGGGCCGATACCGATTCAGAATTCCTCACGTAATTTCTAACCGAGATTTCCCATATCGGTGGAAATACGGATCGGTATATAAAATCCACAGAGATCGGTAATAAACCAAATTGAAGATATTTTCACATTTCGTCAACCCATTTTGACGTTTGAATACGCCATTTTCAACGTTTTTTCACCACCTTTCTAATGGTCCAAACCCCAAGCAGCTAACTCTTATTGTTTAGAAATTGCAAAGCAATTTTTAAATATTATTGGGGGATTTGGTATCGGTAATCGGGTCGTGATTTGGTATCGGCCAGTTGGTTCAACGATCGGCACGGATAGAAAAGAGGTGATCAGCCCGCATTAATATTTTCGTAATGTTGAGGTTAAATCCCAACATGCCCGAAATTCAAATTGTGCAAAATGTAAGGGGAAGGTGCAGGGATAAAGACAAACTAAAAGTTACAGCAGGATGAGTAGTCACATTTCAGAGAGAAAGATGATCCATCAATAACGTTTTCATGATACTCTCAGCTACCTTGGCCGCCTTTGCCTGGGGGAATGAGGTCATTACTTTCAAAGGACGACCCTCTTTAGCACAACACCCAAACAGCAAAAAAACGGAGCCCGCTCCATTATGTCGACAGCGTAAATGATGACAACCCTAGTACATTTTGTTAGGTAAGCTGAGCAAATGGCTTGAAGGTCGCAATTTTGTTTTCGGCTCAATAAAAAAATCAATCAATCAATAAAAGCATGAAAAGGGCATTCAAATTGGAATCATTGTTAGGCTAACAAAGATGAACAAACTAAATAGCCTTACATCCATATTAATTCAATACGAAGAACATGTACAATTTGGAATTATCAAATTCCTCTGAAATAATTCCCAACTGAAATAAATAAGTTAAAAAGGAAATTCAGTGTATTAATTTAATGTATTTCATTTTTTGTAATACTGGGTTACTCCTTTATTTATTCGTGCTAAGTTCCACACCTTTTGGCTGTAACTACTAAATTAACCCTTCTCAGTTTGCAAGCAACGTAGGTGTTGGTAAGTCTTTTTTGTCATCCAAATACGATGCCGAAATTTCGAGTTTCTACCACAGAAGGCCGCTGTTTACTAGATGCGGTTTCTGGCGTCATTACGATTATAAATGAATGAATGAACCACAGATTAGAAGACAACCGCCCGAAAAAACTGCGGTTGTTTTCTAATCTGTGGAATGAACTAGCAGCTGCGCTTGTGTATTGCACGGAAGCCGCTCTTCATGAAGTTGACAAAATGTACTACGTACGCATTTTGTATGGAATGATTGCATTAACTGGCAGGACATTAACGCACGGATCATTAGGTTACTATTAGCCATAAAGGTCATAACAGAAAGAGAAAGTGACGAGGACGTTTTTCTGTCACGGAAATGAGCGAACCGATTACAAATCTTCAATATGCTTTAAAACGACGAAAGTCGGGAGAGGAACGGAAGGCCATCTCGGTTAGGAAGAATTTGGTTAAAGTCCGTTCTGCGCCCGGTCAAAAGTACTCGGAATTCGATGGTAAAACTAAGACTTGTGCAGCCAGCTATATGACTGACACTTAGACAATCTCAGCTTAGGAAGGTAAGCCCTGAATTTTTCCTACTCCTTACTATTTCAAGCTGCAGAGAAACCCCATTGAGAATGATCTGTATCAGATTATCGTCAAGTGTGTTTCCCACAATTAGGTAAAATGAGAAGTAAAGCATATCAGCAAAAATATACCATAACAGTCACGTGACCGAAATCTAACAAATACTAAAGCCTGGCCTAGCACCTTGACACCATGACCATTTCTGCTGAAAGTGGGCTTAAATTTTCAATTTTGTCTACCCTTTACTTCTAGCAAGTTCGTGTCCTTAACAAGGCTTAGGTCCTATTTCCATGTTTTAAAATGCAGAAATTGAGATTCAATTATTGTCGAGGGCAGATCCAAGAAAGGAGCCGAGGAGATTGAAGCCGAAGGGCCTGTGGTCCCCTCCATGTTAACTCGCAAATATTGCTGAAATTGTTCGGAAATATGTTGCTAAACTAAGACAAAAAGTAATAAAAAAAAATTGAAAAAAAAAACAAATCGGCGAATCCCCAACCCCCCCCCCCCCAAAAAAAAACAAAAAAACAACAACTTTGTTCTGGTTCCGCCCTTTATTATTTGCATCAAACACTGCTGTTGAAAAATCCCACCCCCACGAAACGCCGAAATAGGCTACCTGCAGTGTGATAACACATAACACTGGACCTATTAGGTAATCACTAGGGTTAAATCACTTGCTTTTCATAATAAAAAAAAAATTAGTTCCGAGTCTTCGTGTATATACCTGGTGTCCAGCATTCTTCTAAAGACACCAAAAATAAATTTAAGGCATGTGAGGGGGGTTTAAAAAAAGGTCTTTCCCTACTGTTCATTAACCTACTGTCTTTTATTTTTGTGGCGCCGTAAGCAACGTCTAATACGTATCGATTGAAGCCAGGAAAGGCCTCAGAATTCCTATTATACCGTCAGCTTCCGGGGCTCTGCAATGCATGATTTCACACATGTTTACTGTTCCTCCTCCCCCCACCCAACCAAAGCCAAATGGACATCGCTACGTCCCTGGCTCTTCCATAATAAATTGTAAAAAAGTGGCCCCTGGCAGTCACCTTCCCGACTGGCCTCTGGACCCGCCAGTCCGCCTCTGGGGACGAGTTCCCGCCAGTGTCGAGGGACGATCGTCGAACTGGAAAATCGCATAATTGGAAGAACGCATGCAGTATCATTATACAACGGAAATTCGTACGATGGTCAATCGGGCTTACCGGAAGACATTAGCTTCTCGTTGGGCTAGAATGATGTAAAATGATCAGCTGAACAACTTTTTCCCATAACATTTTTGGGGCAAAGGCTTAGTTTGGCCGTCAGAAATTAATGAAAGCCGCACTCTAGTACTGTTTTCACACGTAATAATTCGTCGCGGGTCAGCCCTGGCCAACCCGGGCTGGAGCCAGCCTTGGCCAGCCCTCATGCCAAGCTCCGGGTGCGCTTTGATTTCACACGTAATAAATGCTTGAGAACCGACCCGCGCTCGCTTAGGAAGACCATCTGTCGGCAAGTCGGTAAGAGCAGTGAGTCGGCTTCACTTTTCGGGAGAAGCTCAAAACTAATGTCAAACTGACGTCGCTGAATTTTTTAAATAAAAAATAGCAAAGAATTGAAAAAAAAAATACGAAGATTACTACACCGCCTTCTCCATGAATATAGGGAGAAAAAACAGCCACGAGAAAAAAATTACAAAAGTCCTTTCCACCCTGCCTGGTGAAATTCGAGCCAAGACAATTAAGCTAATCACCTACCCTATACATAAAAACATGGAAAAAAAATAACCAACCCATTTTATTTGTCTCTTTAAGTCCCCGTCCCCCTCCCGGCTTTTTTCCTCAGATTTTTTTTCTTTCGTTTTTTCTCCGTGTTTTTTTTTTTTTAACTCTGATTTGTACTATGGTCAATAGGCTATAAACCCATTTAAAAAAAAATTTGTGATCTTTGTAACACCTTTCCGTTAATTCGGTAAATACTAATCCACCACCTGGTTCCCGATTTTCTTTCTGCTGTAATAAATGTAGGCTAATGTTTTTATTTCAATACAGGTGTGAAACCCATTTCTGTTGCCCTTTGGAAGTATTGTCAAAACTGATGTTCTTTGGATTTGGACGTAAAATCTTGGCGGTGCGGTTCCGCGATTGTAGTGTCGATGTATAAACATAGGAAAAGATTGACGGTTCGAGTTCTTGGTTGGGACAGTCGAACGTTAAGAACAGAAAAATGAACATGGTTCGTGTCACTTTTATTTCGACATATAATTTTCTCTTTATTTTATAAATATATCTTCATTCTGCAACAGTTTGTTATTATGACAACCTAACTCCGCACTCTCTGAAACGTGGCTCTTTGATCTAGGTTAGTATTTTATTTTATTATGTTCAAAAAAAAAAAAAAACACTACCGTTAATTTCTAATCTTTATTTTTCCTTGTAGTGCAATTTTTCCTTTGGATACACCCAAACAAATCCTTTTAATGGCGCGAAATTTGCAAAGTAAATAAAACTGGAAAAATTATAACATTTAGGGAAAAACACTGCCAGTTATTCCAAACGCTGAGAATTGATCAGTTTGATGCATCATGACCCTTTTAACATGCTGATATGCAACACGGGAACGTTTTTTTTTTTTACCATAAGATGCAATATTTAGTTCTTTTCTCCCACGCGTTTTTCAATCCGTGTAATAGCCACTATTTAATTTACGATTGTCACATAACTATTTCTTTTTTAGTGTTTACAGTTTTCTTTGTTGATATGTAGGCTGGTGGGCTGCACTGCAAAGCTACGAGCGCGGGAGGGCTCGCTTCGGATTTCACACGT
>JAHWFP010170434.1:11677-22035 GCA_023313725.1 Lithobius niger
GATTCATAACATCTTCAGCAATTTGTGGTCTCACTTGTTCCTTATTTAATAATAATAATAATAATAATAATAATAATAATAATAATAATAATAATAATAACAATTTGTTACGATAGCAACTTGGCTGGCAAGGACCTTGGGATCACTTACAGACAGCTAAATTATAAACAAAAGACAATTACATATAGTGATAAAAGGATGGCCAGGGGATGGTTATGGTTTATTATAAAAGCAAATGCATTCCCAAAATAGGAATTGTCGCCACCATAAAATAAATAATTTAAAATTTTAATGTAAAACCTTATTCCACAGTAAAAACTGGAATGAGGTCTTAGGGACTCAGTGAAGATTTCTCCGGGCAGCAAAGAAAGGGATGCAAATTTACAGCCTTGAGCCACGTTTTGAAGGACGTGATGATGGCGCACAAACTGTCTAGTTATTAAGAGAGTTCGAGACTCGCAAAATTCGCAAATCAAATAGGAATTTTCTGGAATCTTGGGGGGAATTTTGGTAAAACGAGCTTCAAACGTGGTAACCGTTTGAAGCTTGTTTTACCCAAATTCCATTTTACTACGGTTACCATATTTACCACGGGTCTGGGCCAAATGGGTCATCAAACGGTTACCAAGAGTCTGGGTCACCAAACTAAATTCAAAAAAGGTAATTCAATGGGGAGGAGACAATATATAATTTTAAAAGTAAGGATTAAGTCAGCCTTTAACGTGTACATTCGAGGGATTTCAATCCAAGGTCACAAAGTCTTTGACTGTATGGCAATGCACGCATGTTCGGAAATGACTTCGTGTGCCTCTTCTGGACGGATTCAAGACGATACATATCCTTGAGGAGATAGGGAAACTAGACCTGACTCGCATACTCGAGCGATGGTAGGACATCGACTTTGTATGCCCAAATCCCAGTGTAAAGGTATTTAAAGTAGAAAGCGGAATGCTGCTACTCCATCGCACCTTGAAAGCTCTGCTGGTGATTTCAACCCACCTAGAACCGGAACGAACACGGTATCAGTGTTTGCTAGTCCTGTTCAGTAGTGCAGCCTTATATCATAATAGGAACTCGGAAGTCGCAAACATAGCCGGGAGCAGTACGGTTGCCCGACACTCAGTTGCCCGACGGTACTTTTGCCCCACTACAGTTTCCCGACAGGTCTGTTGCCCGACAGGTGAGTTGCCCGACAATGATGTTTGCCCGACAGGTGAGTTGCCCGACAATGATGTTTGCCCGACAGGTAAGTTGCCCGACAATGATGTTTGCCCGACAGTAAGTTGCCCGACAGTGGTATTTGCCCGACAGGTGAATTGCCCGATAGTGGTGTTTGCCCGACCGGTGAATCGCTCGACAGTGGTGTTTGCCCGACAGGTCAGTTGCCCAACAGTGATGTTTGTACAAAAGTAATGTTTACCCGACAGTAATGTTTGCCCGACAGTAATATTTGGCTGACAGTGATGTATATGAAAAACCGCACTGCTCTAGAAAGGGAGGGGGGTGGTAAGGTATGCAGGAAAGTCAGTGTTTTATATTATCTGTTTGATGTGGATTTTGCCATTTTTCCTGATGCTTAATTAATTTTACGCTACTGCTTAATTAATTTTATATTCCCTCTTGGATGCAGGTGTACCCTTTTCCACGTGGACCAAATTTGCTACTTATTTAATTTTAGCTTGGATGCAGATGTCCTCTCTCCAAGTGAACTAACCTCGCTGCTTATTTATTTTAATCTTTGCCTTGGATGCAGACGTCCCCTTCTCCTAGTGCACTAACCTTACTGTTCATTTAATTTAATTTTTTTTATCTAGGATGCACAGATATTCCCCTTTCCCAGTGGACTAACCAAGGTGCTTTTTTAATTTTTATTTTTATCTGGGATGCAGATGTTTCCCTTCACTAGTCAGCTAACCCTGGTGCTTGTTCAATTTTAATCTTTAAATTTAATTAAATTTCAATTTTTTTTAAATATCAACTTTGTATGTCTGATTTGTTAACTGTTCATCTTTATTAATATAAATTTCAGCTTTGTTAACTGTTCACATTATAAAAATGTTACATTGAGTTTCACAGTTTTTAAAAGTATTAGCTTTGTATCTGTTTTTACAGCTTTGTATTTTACAGCTTTGTTCCGATTTTTAACACACATATCAGCTGTTTGGATTTTTTAAATTTTGCATTGAATTTCACAATTAAAAAGAAAACCTTTTCATCTTTTTTAAATTTTCTTATCCCCTCTTCAATGTTCTATACCGGCTTGGTTCACAGCTTTATTAACAAAAATATCGTCTTTGTTAACTATTTGCTTTATTAAAATTTTTTTTAGGGCAGTAGGTGCTTTGTGCATTTCTAGTAATTTACCTGTCAGGCAGTTTATCAGTGGGGTAAACATAACTGTCTAAGCAACACACCTGCCAGGCAAACATCACTGTTGGGCAACACACCTGTCGGGCAACTCACCTGTCGGGCAAATATCACTGTCGGGCAACTCACCTGTCGGGCAAAGGTCACTGTCGGGAAACTCACCTGTCGGGAAAACATTTCTGTCGGGCAACTGACCTGTCGGGAAACTGAAGTTGGGCAAAAGTACTGTCGGACAAGTAAGTGTCGGACAACAGTACCAGACCCAACGTAGCCATCCATGGTAAACTGCGAACAGCTATCTTTTTTCAGGCATAAGATTCGTTTTCTTGATTCGTATAAAGCATTCAATTATGAATATTCGAATGCCATCACATATTTTGCTAAACAATGTCTTGTTTTCCTCCTTGTTTTGCAAAATGTTCAATGAGGTTTTATGTTTTGGCTATTGGTTCATAAAATTGGGTGTTTCTAAAATGATGAACTATTAAATTCCACAATAACGCAGTAACAAAATGTTTCTCAAAAGTAAAAAAAATAATTTTATGCGTATAAATTCTAAACACTTAAAAAAAACACACAGCACTTGAAAAATGGTTTGTGGTAACAGTACGTAGCATCACCATTCACCCCAAATAATATCAATAGATCAGCCATAGGGTTCCCATCTCTATAATGCCAGCTGTAGGCTTACTAGAAACTTATTTATTCCATGAGATGTAATAAATAAATAGAAAAAATACCCCACCACCATTACATAGTTAGTTGAAACCAAATGCAGCCATGAGATTACAAAATAGTGTCCTAATTGTGAGGACCAGCATTGCAGCACATTTAATAACAAATAAAATTCTACCATTATAAAGACGTTCTTTATATTAGTACAAGCTGGATAAAGGATTATTTAAAATTAAGCTGCTCTCACCCACAGAGATCTCTAGACAGATTGTTCCGCCCTTGTTGGAAATCAATCTGGTTTTGTGATTGTTATATTACATTTTGAGAGTTGCTTCTACTCTCTACTCATTTTCTACTTTCTACTTTTCTACTTTCTACTCTATTTTCTACTCTCGACACATAAGGGCAAAACAGTATGTCTAGAGATCTCAATGGGTGAGTGTAGCTTAAATTCAGGTGATCAACTGCCATTAATAGGCCTAAATTTATGTATCTCCAACCAAGCAGGAGTTTCTGTTTTTTTGCTTGTTAAAACTTGTCCGGTCTTGTCCTGTTAACTTAGCATTAGCAAGGTGACTTTGATCTCATCCAAAGAGTATTCTTTGCTGACGAGCCTAAACAAGGGCAAAATTATCTGTCTTGAGATCTCTACGGATGACAGCAGCGTGTTTTCAAGCGTTCAAGTGTTATTAATAGGCCTTCGCAACCAAAGCAGGCAGTCGGACTTGCAGCGATGGCATTGTTTTGAGTTACGGATTGCTGCAGATGCTACGTGTTTTGTCCAAAAAATGTTCTTGCTAGCAAAAATTGATATGACTTCTAGAACATATAAACATAAAAACGACAACAAAATAAATGTATAGATAAAGTTTCAATAAAAAAAATTAAATCTGGATTTAAAAAAAAATGATTGGATGATTCTGTTTCTGAAGTGAGTGAAGCATGTCGCATATGTGTTGAAATTGATACGGGGGGGGGGAGGAGGGGAATGGTGGTATGTAAGTAAGTACGCATCATATGCTAATCTGCTTGCTTATTAGTAAACGATAATAATACTAAACGATATATATTCTAATGCTTTATTACACATATAAAAGGTACAAACTCCTAGGACTTGCATGTGAAAGCACCAGGATTCATAACCGAAAGTTATTACGCAAAGAATATATTTCAATTAAAAAAGTCATAGCTTAAAAATACTAGGGTCGCCAACTTTACATGTTCACATACAGGAACGGAGCGTGATATCATACCTGGGAGAGCATTTCCTAGATATAGGGGAGGGGCAGTTGCACCTACATTGTTGATTCTCCCTCTTTCTCCTCCCCCACTCTGTTCGTCCTTTCCCCTCTCTCCCTTACTTTTGTTATTTTCTCCCCTACTTTCCTGTTTCCTCAGTTGTTTTCTTTGTTTGTTTGTTCAACTCATTACTCTAATGTGAAATCTATGTTACCCAAGGTATCCACATGAAAGCGTCGTCATTGGGCATATAATCCAGTTTGGGTTCGTCCTCCTCAATGTAAAATCAAAACAAAACCACATTGTCACATTAATGCAGGCCAAAAACAATTTGTTTATAACAATTGGTTTCTGACAAATTTTCTAAATATCTGGCCCATAATATACCTAATTTTGGATCTGAAAAAAAAAACGCTGTACTTGGTTGGCATACAAAACTTCATCATATTCTGTACAGTAGTTTTGACATATTGTTATAAAAAATAAATTCCAATTAGTCATTGTGTAGGGAGTCTCGCTCGCTTTGCTCGTTCTGTTCCAAAAAATAAAACAGTTAAAATTACAAAACTGAAATGAATAATGGTCAAAATAATATTTACAATTAAAGTATTAAATTCGAGTTTATACACGTGTTTTTTGTTCTTTAAAAAAAATAAAAGCAAGAAAACCCAATTCCAGGAGCTCGAAAAACATTCTCAGAATTCGTTTTTGAGTGTAAATTATCTCTGAGTGTTTGTTCATCCATTGAAAATGCAGGTTATTCTGGCGTCAACAATGTCACGTTTAGTAGAACTACATAATGAAGCTTTCTTTGAAGACAATTACTTTCGTAGTTCCCTAAAAAGTAAAAACAAAACAAAACTATTGTTGTACGTTTTTCAGCCTTACAATAACAAAGTTAGTTTAAGTGAGTTGAGTTGAGTGAACGGACCTTGAAAATAATAAGTGCCGGGCATCAAATTGAATTTGGACCGGGTTTTACATGTCACGAAAAATAATTTGCACTCGGGCAAGTAATCAAGGAAATGCATATATCAATAATATATATAAATGCATATATACCATATATCACTAAAGTAGTGAAGTCCAATTTCTTTGTCAAGTTTTTTTAAAGTGTAAGGAATCAATTTTCAAGAACAAAAATCCAAACTTGTAGAAAACTTGTAGCAAACCTTTACGATGAGCATCATGACTACACCAAAGGAAAGTTAAATTTTTTCTGTATTTTTCGAAAGTAGGACTCCAGACATTGGATTTTTGTCTTTGGTTTTTTCTTTTCAAGAACTAAGAATACATGTATAAACGCCATGTAATTGTATACTGTAATTATAAATATTCTCTTGACCATTATTCATTTTCATTTTGTAATGTTACTAATTTTAATTATGCTATTCTTGTAGGCCTATTTTTATTTTTAAGCCACCACTTGTTTAATTCAAATGTATTTAAAATGTATTCAATGTATAATATTATAAATCCTGGCGATAGCATGTGCAAGTCCACATAGGACTTGGTGCCTTACATTTGGTACATGTAATAAAGCATTAATAAATATATTAATTATAAATATTATTATCATTTGATAAGAAGCAAGCAAGCTAGCATATGACGCACATTCAGTAATCCCCCCCCCCACATCAATTCAACATATATACGACATAGGGGACATATGGGTTACTTTTTGTCAACTCACTTCTGAAAAAGAATTATCCAACCAATTTTTTTAAATCAAAATTTAATTATGATTATTATTATTTTTTAATTTAAACATTATCTACTGTATTTGTTTGGACGTGGTTATTATGTTTGTATATTTTCTTATAATTATATCTGGCAGGCACAACGCCTTTTTTTGCTGGCAGGAACAATGCGTTTATTCTGTATTTGTTGGAGAAATCACGTAGCATCGGCAGCAATCCGTAGCTCAAACAATACAATCGTAGCAAATCCGACCGCTGGCTTTGATTGTGAGCGCCGTCTAAAAACAATCTTGGCGTAAGTGAAGTTCTTGATGTGAGCAGCATGCAAGTTTTCCGACCTTCACGTAAAAGAAACTGAATATGCTTATTAAATTAGAGGATAGATAAAAGTAATAACAAACCAAAAACACTTTTTTACAACTCAAAAAGGAAAACTGCAATTAAACATGGCGCTACAGCGACTACCTAGTCGCTTTCGGTCTGCAGACAGTTCTGCCACTACCAATAGTGAGGCACATTCTCTATCACGCATTGCAACAGCTATCTCTATTATATAATCTAAAAGCAGTAACCATCAGAATTGGCCATTAAAATGTGTTAGCTTTTAAGCTTATTTTACATTTTAGGCATAATTATCAGCGTTTAGGCCTAATTTACAACTTTAATTTCGTAAGTAGCAACAAACCGAGATTTGGATTGTATACAGTAAGCCTATTAATATTTGCAACACGGTATGCCTCCGGGCACACAGTTACAGTGTTACTACGTAATGCGCAACGTAGCCTATATAGATCAGTGGTAGTAGGGAAGGGACAGGAGAAACGCTGTTGAGAAAGCCAGCAGCGACTTGTAGCAACTTGACGCTACCATGGTAACGTGATTTTTGACCTAATTTTCATGTTTTAGGCCTAATTTTTTTAACGGCAGTTTTAATTTCGTAAGTAGCAGATAGGCCTAATGAAGAATTTGGTTCGACCGTATGTCTATTCCTTCATGCAAAAATGCGACAAGACTCTTTTAAACGAAGCTGAAATATGTTTGTTTTTACGGCTGCATTAACACAAAACCTTAGGATTTCAATTCGACTGTGAAATTGTATTATTTAATTTAGTTACGTCGAAGAAGTCTATTGCTATAAGGAGGTAACGATGTTTTAATTTGCCATGTTATTTAACTAATTTTTGACACTGAATCTAACGTTGTAAACAGCGGTCGTCTCTATCTGGTACAGTTGCGAAGTTGTGAAAAGCGACGGACGGACGGACAAAGTCGTTGCAATAGTCTTCTCAGCCGGTACGCCTGTACAAAAGACTAAAAAAAATTGGAAATTGTCCACAGCAACGACCTTATACGCCGGCGATGTTGTTTACTGTCTGATTTGGTTGGGGAATATTTTTGCTTGAAATGAAGAATTCAACCTTACTTTTTTTCACATTTGTAGCTGGATGAAAGGTATTTAGGTCCTTATTTTCATGCAAGGATAACACTCCGCATACAAATTTTTCTAACAAAATTATTTTTTTCCCTCCAAATTCACTGGCTCCTTTCTCTTAAGTTAGGGTTAAGTCCAGTTTCAACAAAATGGAATGCTAATGCATGTTCCAAATTCAATTTTTTTTACAGAAGTAGGCTCTCCAAAATAATGTAACGTGCAGCAGGCATCCCCCCCCCCACAAGAAATACAGTAGATTGCACCTCGTACAATGAGTAACATTTTTATTTGAAATGAAGAACTCAACCTAATTTTTTCATATTTGCGGCTTGAGGAAAGTTATTTAGGTCCTTATTAAATTAAATTATTTTTTCCTCCAAATTCGGTGGTTACTCCTGAATTAGGTTTAAGTCCAGTTTCAACAAAATGAAATGCTAATGCATATTCCAAATCTCGATATTTTTACTTAAGTTTTATGCTCCACCTTACGCCTTCCTAATGGCTTAAAGGCTTCCCCAAAATGATGTAACTAGCAACGAATAAATAACAACAAGAAATACATCCGGTACAGTGTCGACAAGACTTAAAGTCCAGTAGGCTCCTTAGTCCAGTTCCCAAATGGCTGGGTAACGTTTACCTCGGAAGTTAATAATTTTTTTAAGTCAGTATGAACTCTGGCCACTTTAAATACTTTACATGCCCGGCAGAGTTTTTAAATTGATTGTCTTGGAGTTTCGGCCCATTATAGTGGTAGGACTGGGTTTATTTACGATGCTGTCTTTGTCATTAAGGAATTTTGGTTTAGCTAATATATCATGTATAAATGCAAAATTATTTAATTGTTGTCAGATGTTGGCTGTTTATCTGCATTCAGTGTTCTATTCCACAGCAAAGCCACTCATCTACCGAGGACAGAGCACAGGAGTGAGCTGGGCTAAGCTTCGCGAAGGTTCTTCAGTTTTGGTAAGAATTACTAAATTTAAACCTCAGACGGTCATGGTTGTTTTAATGCTGCAAGATAACTGATAAACAGTTCTGTTTATTAATGCAAGTTTAATTACTAGCCCACTAATAACATAGTAATCTGAATGTCCGTTACAGCAAGTCAGATTAGCATTCCACGTAATGGTTAACATAGGGAAATCTTCGAGTCGAATGTTGGTGGTAAACTAAGATGAGGAGGTATTCGTGTTTACTCTCCAGGGCATTCCACTATTACACTTACTCTTCTATTTAAAATGTTTCGTAAGTATATAAAATGTGGCAAACGAACTATATTTTCAACCCTTAATTGGTATATGATGCTAATTGCATTGCAAAGTATCAGTCAACGAATAAAGGGAATTCTATTTCGGATGTGCCGCAAGAAGTCTTACATATACAGGGTGGTCCTCAAAAAACTGATGACCCAACATTTTCTATGTCCAACTTTTCAGTTTTTTTTGGACCACCCTGTATACCCATTGGTTCTGTTCTGGAGATGGAAAGAAAGTTTTATCTTGGAAACAGGCCTAACCCAAACTCGTGGGAGTACCGTGCCCCCCCCCAAAGTGCCATGAGCATTTTACAGTAAACTGTAATTGTTCGAACAGTGATGATATACATAATTCAAACATTGGCTTACTCACGGATCCTAGCTCTTCAAAGCTAATAATCTATATTGGTTCGGAGCTTCGTCATAACATGGTCGAGTAGCATCAACAGAATGGATGACTGCTCACAACAGTTGACTGCGACCCATATCCAGTAATATTACGTTGCCTACGGCCATTTGGTTGATGTACGTAACGAACTGTATAATTGCATTATGGTGGCAGTTTAACAGTATTCATTATTCCTCGACAAAAAATATACTCTTTCCTAAGATGAACACTGACGACTTACCTACATTTGAAAACAGTTTCCAGACAAATTTGTGCATTATGGAACTATGCAAGGCAGGTTAAGACCAAAGATCATTTTCTTATTCAGATTACACAATTTTAAAGCAACAACAGGACCCATATTATTGTTATAGTAACAACTCCGAGAGTTGGATAATAAAAATCTGGTGACTTTCTGAGTGTTTTAATAGGCGTAATTTGTCTGAGCCAATGTACGAATTTGGGTCTGTTAGCGGTTCAATGAGCCTTGTGATAAGTTTTCTGTGGCAGAATCTTTCAAATGAATGATATTAGAAAAAAAAGTACTATAAGTGTTTTAAGTGTTTGTCTGTGACTGCAAGCTGCAATGTTATGTAGAAAAAAAGCACGGAAACAGATTAAAGAAAGGAAAGCCAAGCCATGTTGCAGAAAATAAAGTTAAAAACGTTTTGAAAAAGTTTAATTTTCGTCATCAGGTTTATGAATTAAAATTATTAAAACATTGCAAGGCCACTAAGTTATCTAATGTTTAAGGCATAACACAATAATAAAAAGAATAAAAAAGAATAAAAAAAAACAACCATTACTCTTCTCAATAGAGGCAGAAAACTGTAACCGAAATGCAAAATCCGACTTGCTCTTTGGAATCCCAGATGCAAGGCAAGGTGTACGCAAATCGGGTCACATGGTTTCATAATATGGTCTATTCGTATTGAGGTTGGCGCTAATGACCAAGTTGTCGACGCGCCATTAAGCCTCAATCCCCCCCCCCCTCTATTCGTAACAGCTATGGAGGTTGCGTAGCATGCCTCATAAATGACTCAAGTTTAAGATCTTTTATTGCAGGGAAAGATTCTTTAAGATATTTATTGTCAGGCACTAACCAGGGGCTTATGCTCATGGATTACAAGCATTTTCGAGATTATTATGAGCTCTAGTACGTTTTTCTTGAAACAAGATTTGGGCCCAGTCCAAGGCGGGGGGCATGGCCTGCTGCAAATTTATCAGGTGACGTGTCTGTTGCCTCTAGCCCAAACACCCCCTGTGGGCTGGGGGTAGAATAAGCCCACCGTACCCCTGCGT
>JAHWFP010170434.1:32035-49432 GCA_023313725.1 Lithobius niger
GCTTTGTCCAAGTCGCATGACTCCGCCCCAGGGCCTGATGATGTTCACTATCAGCTGTTGAAACATCTGCCTCTTGCCTCCCAGCAGTTCTTGCTGGAGATGTTCAACCGTGTGTGGACAGAAGGCTCTGTTCCGGCAGCGTGGAGGACAGCAGTGGTCATCCCGATTGTGAAACCGGGCAAAGACCCTACTGCTCCTTCCAGTTATCGCCCAATCGCTCTGACTAGCTGTGTCTGTAAACTTATGGAACGGATGGTCAGTGAGAGGTTGGTCTGGGTGCTGGAATCACGCGGATTCTTATCTGCGTCCCAGTGTGGCTTTCGACGTTTTTGGTCAACCATCAATCATCTGGTTGCCCTTGAATCGGATGTGAGGGAGGCTTTTCGCCTGCGTCAACATCTGGTTCAGGTTTTCTTTGACTTGGAGAAGGCTTATGATACGACCTGGCGTTATGGGATTCTCCGTAATCTCTATAACTGTGGCTTGAGGGGACGGATGCCACTGTTGCTTTCCGCTTACCTCTCAGGCCGTTCTTTTCGTGTTCGTGTCGGGGCGGCTCTTTCCCGCCCGTTTGTCTTGGAGAATGGTGTGCCTCAAGGAGGCGTTCTTAGTGTCATCTTGTTTGCTATTGGGATCAACCCCATTGCTCAGCAAGCTGCTGTTCCCCAGTCATTGTTTGTCGATGACTTCGGCCTGCGCTTTCGAGCAGCTCGCATGCAGACCTGCGAGCGGCAGCTACAGCTGGCGATTAACAAAGTCCAGACCTGGGCGGTCAGTAATGGTTTCCGGTTTTCTCCGGACAAGACTGTGTGCATTCACTTTTGCCGCCAACGAACGCTGCACCCAGATCCTTGCCTGTACTTGGGGCAGGCGCAGATTCCTGTTGTCCCACAGGCACGTTTCCTGGGTCTGGTGTTCGATTCCAGGTTATCTTGGCTTCCACACTTGCGCCAACTTAAAGACAAGTCTTTGCGGGCACTTAACATCTTGCGGGTTCTGTCGGGCACTTCATGGGGTGCCGATCGCGCTGCCATGTTGCGCCTCTACAGAGCCCTTGTCCGCAGCATACTTGATTATGCGTGCATGGTGTATGGCTCGACTCTCCAGATGTTGGACACTGTGCATCACAGTGGCCTGCGTGTGGCGACTGTGGCATTTCGAACTTCTCCAGTGGTCAGCCTCTATGCTGAGGCCTCGGAGCCACCTTTGGCCATTCGTCGGCGAAAGCTGGCCATTCAGTATGCTGTGCGTTTACGTGCTGTGGAATCCAGTCCTGCTTGGTCCATGGTTTTTGGGCCAGACTTGCGAGTCGGTAGACACAGGGTGGGTAAGGGTGATTTCTGCGATAGGCTCCAGCAGTCCTGTCAGGAGGTAGCCTTTGAGATGCCCAGCGTCTTGAGGCTTGGGGGGATGCCAGTAGCCCCTTGGCTTGTCCCAAGTGGCATTTTCAGTGCAGTGGAGTTCCTGCGGCTGTGTTCTCAGTACGCCGGTTATCAGTGGCTGTTTACTGATGGGTCAAAGTCAGACGCTGGCGTGGCTTGTGCTTGTGTTTGTAAGGGAGTGATGGTTGCCCATCGGCTTCCATCAGGCTATTCTGTGTTTTCTGCAGAGCTTTTGGCTCTCGGTTTGGCGGTGGAATGGATCCTTGGCCTTCAGGGCACGCATTTCATTATCTTTAGCGATTCCATGAGTGCCCTGGAGTCCTTGGCGAATTACAATCCTCGGAACCCCTTGACACAACGTGTCCAAGCTTTGCTTTCCCGCTTGCCTGGCCACCGGAAAACCGTGCTTTTCTGCTGGATCCCGGGCCATGTTGGGATAGGTGGAAATGAGCAAGGGGATTCTGCAGCAAAAGGGGCCCTTTCTGGCCCTCTAGGTAGGGATCTCAGGCTTGTTCCCTCGGACGCTTTTCCAACTCTGCGTCTGAGGTTACATTCTTTTTGGCAAGCCTCGTGGGATGGACAGGACGGCAATAAATTACGAGCTATTAAAGGCACTGTTGAGGAATGGCACTCGGCGTGTCGCCGCAGTCGCCGTGAGGATGTGGTGTTGGCCCGTTTGCGCGTTGGTCACACTCGAGTTACTCACTGTTTCCTTTTGCGGGGGGTTGACCCTCCTGACTGTTATTGGTGTCGGCGGCCACTTACGGTCCGGCACTTCCTTGTTGATTGTTGCCATCTTGATGGTTTTCGTCGTCGTTTCCATCTTCCGCATGACATTGTGCGTCAATTGGGCGATAAGTCTGTCCTCCTGTCCGGTGTTTTTCAATTTTTGCAGGAGGTACAGATGTATGACAAGATTTAGATTAGGGGTTTGAATAATATCTCTGTAATGTGTGGTGCAGTGGCAACCCGGACCACTGCACTGTGACTGAGGTTGGCGCTAATGACCAAGCTGTCGACGCGCCATTAAGCCTCATCTCCCCCCCCCTATAGTCATTTTTACTTTCCTATTGTTGACTAACAATTTAAGTAGAATTGACACGAATTTGCCAGACAGTGAGTTAATATGCAGCTACCATTCAATGCATAGACCGTGTATCCCATTTGCTAGCGACTAGTCAAACGGTAGCCAACCTTGGCAAATGGAGTAAACTTAAGTTTGCTCTTGTTGAACGAACTAATTTTAGAGCAAAAGAATCATCGAACAAAGCTAAAGAAATCGTCAGCAACAGCCAACAATTAGAAACGAGGATTACTTGACAATGTCTGTGACCTCGTCACGTTTAGAGAGATTGTAAGACATCAGACAGTAACTTCGAGAGAGTGAGAACCGCAAGCGCCAAACTGAGAGCAGAAGGATGAGATTTCCATGCTCTATAACGGAGGAAGAGAATCACTACAAAACGACAATTTCAGAAGTAACTGGCCAAAACCAGCGACTCCAGGATGCGGAAAGGCAGATCCTTTTTAATAAAGCATTTAAGATTAAATTTTTATAAGCAGCGACCTAACGCACCTTTTTCTATCATTTTGCTTGTTTCTCGAATTGGTTTTAAAGTTTTATGCATTAGACGTTGCATTTATTGCTCTTTCAGGTATTTCATTCATTAAATAAATAAATAAATAAATAAATAAATAAATAAATAATAAATAAATAAATAATGTAACGGGGAAAATGTTGATGTTCTTTATAATGGTATTAATACTCCCCAAAATCCGTAAGTTTACATTCTGAATCAAGGCTAGCAATTAGACAGAAAATAGGAACATTGAAACCTTTTGGTTCCAACAATTTTCGGACATTTTATAGCCCTAAATTGTACATAGGAGAGACTTTTTCTTTATTCAACTTAAACCGAATCACCACACCCAAATTGGTGTACAAGTTACAGTGGCTGGCGAACGATGAATCAGCGACATAACACCAGTGAAGTAATTTAATAACAGTATTAAAAAAATGTAACACTTCAGTGCAAATGCGTTAAGCAATTATTTAACATGGCGTAATGACAGTTAGAAAAAAGAGGAGATAACTAAATAGAGTTTTTTTTAATAGTCTTGTTAATTTAACAACAATCGTTTGATAAATTATAACAATCTATCAACAGCATAGAAATCTACTCCAGGTTATAATAAATAAGTAGTAAATATATAAACAAATTCTGTGTTGTAGGCTACACAAAAGCTAATTTTAGACTGTGACTTTATTTCGTCCAATCCATACAATAATTTGAGAATATACACCCTAACTATGAGGACAGTATTTCGTACTTTTGGTGTTTGTGTCATGCAGAACTGTACACAAAACACTTGTACCTCAATCTCCCCCCCCCCCCACACACACTTGTACCTGACAATTTTTTTTCCTAAGCCCTTAACTGCATGAAATTATAAACGAAAGAGGATGTCAATATTTAGTGTAAAGTTGAATATGTTGCTAATTTTTACGAGAATCCAAATTAGAATCTAATTAGCCAAATTCTTGCAGAAATTTTAGCTTTGAAACATGGACCTTCAAAACCACTAATAGCCATTATCTGATTTTTATTCTCCCATAAGGCTAATTGGTTATCCGTTGATTGAAGTTGTTGCCATTACGGACTGCTTTTTTCACGTAATAGGTCGTGGAAATAAGACATGCAACTATGCAGCCATTACGATAAACGGCGCGAAAATTGTGAAATTTACATGATTTAGAGCAAAAAGTCTATAATACTTCGGGAGAAATTGGTACAGAGAAATTTTAAGCAAAACCAATTAAAATTTGGTTCCCCTATAAGAGGAACCATTTTATCGAAAAATTGTCAGCAATCTTTCAAGATGTTGACAAACTTGGGCAAGAACGCACTGCGAGCTTTGTTCACAAAATATGTTGGTATATGTTTTTCACAAAATATGTTGGAAAGACTTAGAATCCCTACTCGTGTTAGCAAACAAAGAAAACACACACGAGGTTGAAATTCACTTAAATCTTGCGAACGTAAAAAAATTTATAGATTTTACAACCCATACCCCCAACCACACAATTAAAATTCATTTGTCATGCTGAAACCCGCCACCCAAATTTATAATTTTGAACAACTTTTAGCTCCAATTTGCAAACCTTAGCTAACCCCAGGCAAGAAGGAATACCAGATAATAGGTACCAACACAGAGACACCAACACAGAGACAATAGGTGCTAACCTAAAATTCATTGAACCCCCAGCGCAACTAATTAATCAATAAAGTTAGCAATCAGTTTTACTTACCAACTCTACAGAAGTTAAGGCGCTCTCTGCCGACCCTCACAGTTTGGAAAAGAGCCAGCCACCTAGCCCTTTTTGGCAGCGAGTACTCCATCGGCTCCTCCTCTGCGACAGCCTCGTGTTCCTACATAATGGAATTGCCCCAAAACCATTTTATCCATTTACCCGAACCTGTTGCATGGGATACCTTGATGCCTTTGTTGGTTCTGTTGAACTCGTATTGTTGGGGTGAAATGTAGGGTTTGCATCTGAGCTTAGGGACCATTCATAAAGTATGTCATGCTTTTTTTTGCCAATTTTGACCCCCTCCCTCCCCCATGTCACATTTTGTCACACCTACTCATACTCCTCTGAAAAAGTATGTCACACTGACCTAGCCCCTCCCCCCCGAAATTTTTTTTTCTGGGAATGCAAATTTGTGGACCTGCACAAACATTTAAAAAACAGCTTATTTTATTTGCATTAGCCAGTTAAAAATGAAAAGCCACAAATAAAGGAAAAGGAAATGGAAATTTTCGAATTAACGTTCTCTTCAACTGCTATGGGTATTTCCGGATGGAGAGGGATAATTTGGCTAGGATATACCTAAAAATTTGCTAGGATATACCTAGGATAGTCACATGCCACAATCGACAAGAGCACGAGCACATTTCCGGGGCACGTCTATTCTAGAAGGCATGGGGGGGGAGCAAGGCCAGAATTGAGACTAAAAAGCAACATTGCCGAGGAAGTTCCTAAGCGACGGAGTTATGTTCGGCACTACGGACAGTCGGTAGACCATAGTATTTCGACGTAAATCGTAACATCTATTTTGCAGTTAGTTTTATATAGCTTTTCTTGCATTTTTATTAGCTTAAAACCAATTGTAAGTAGCCTACATTTTGTTTTAAGTACTAAATTTAAGATTTCTCACTGCCATCACAAAAAGTTTTAAATTAAAATGTAAATACACCAACACGTTCATGCAGCTGGTAAGTGGTCTAAGCAAAACGGAGATAGCATCTCAGTTGGCATTCTTTTGGGCAGTAACTAATGTCTTCGGTAATAGTACAAATCAATCGAAGTAGCTGTGTTTTCGGCGGTCATACCGTACAACTTAGTTGCATGTGCTTGTTTTCTCTCAAGATCCGGCCGATACTGTAGTACAACCTTCACTCAACACCTCTGCGAAGCGTTGAGTCAAGCTCCTCAGAATCAATGATATGACATCAGGCGGTGACGTTTCTGAGTCCATGTACTCTTTTGGAATGTACTGAGGCTATCGAACTAATATTTCTTCCATTTCAGCTCTTATAGGCATTAACGGCACGTCGTATTGTAGATGGAAAAACTGGTTGAAGAGAAACCTTCAATTCAAGCCTTTCTTAACCTAACAACATTCAGAATGAGCTATACCTTATATTACACAAGGCACGTGACTTGTTTGTTTTGTTGAAAGAATTGGCTTGTGCATTCATCTGCCTGATGCGAGCAAGTGCAGATAGTACTAGATAGCGCTAGTTGTTGCCACATTCTACAGACTTCCATTCAGTGACAGTGCCACTGTAATTCCTAGAATACTGACAGGTTCAACCAGAAGCAGTTTTACAGTCCCTTACTTTCCTGACACCTGAGCAAGTCAATGTACAGTTTGACTATTAATATTTTTTCTTTTTATAAAATATGGAAGTGTGACGTCACATTTTTGACAGCCCCCCCCTCCCCCATGTCACGTTTTGTCACACTGAACTGAACCCCCTCCCCCCCATTCGGAGCGTGACGTACTTTGTGAATGGTCCCTTACCCTGGCCACAGGAATAAAGATGTTTACGTAAGTTCAAGCTTGACTTACACTTGACAACTTGACTTACACTGGCTAAGCGGAAGATACTTTCCACGGCACATCTTTCCCGGAGGAATTCCGGCTCCAACGCAACAAAAGCCCATCTTATTTTAGGGACTAAATTAAACTAAAGGTCGGTTCGTTGGTCCATTAACAACCAGCTGCACCATTGATAGCAACGATGATTCATAATATATTAAGTATAGCCTAATTGTTTCAATCTATTAAAATATCGTTTTGAGCCATTATTGGGATTTCGTAACATTATCTGTACGATATATCATACCTCCTTTATTTTAATAATCAATTAGCTTAATCATTTAACTCTAGCAACATCCATTTCGGACATCAGCATCATCAAATTACAACACCTTCTGCACTAGCAGGTGACGTTAGCAGCGGCGCCACCCAAGTGTTCTCTGCCCTCAATCCAGACTTAGCTATCCAGATTTACCTTATGCATCAGCTAATCAGGACTGCTAATCAGGTCATCTGGACCCTTACTTCAACCTGAGAGTTTCCCTTCTGGGGGTCCCCAAACTGGTATCATGCAAAGCAGATTCAGAGTCTTGAATATTTTTAAGTGCGACCATTTGCCAGCAGTTACTATGCCAATTTTGGACCAGACCAGTTTTCAGCTTCACTTCACCTACAGTTGGACTTTGATTATTTCAGAGTCGGGACTAACATTTATTTAAGAGTTTGGACCTAGCCGATTTTTTTAGTTGGACTTATTTTTTGCCATGAATAACTGAATTAAGAGTTAAACCCTTTCATCTTCGCAGGAGGTTGTTTTAGAATTTAAAGGGTGGAGTATGATTCCTATTTGATTTTAAATAAACCCACTCGGCTTATAAAATTAATAATCCTCGGCCTCCTGTGTCTATTTACTAGTGCATGTTTAATTTGCTGAACATGTTTTAGATTTAAGCTGCAGGTTCATTGTTAAAAGAATAGATCAACTAGTAGTAAGCTGCATTAACACAGTGAACCAATGTGAATGACTATCTACATTAATAAAAACGAGTTGCAGTGTTGTAAATAACACCCGTTATTAATAACAGTAACAATGCTGCGATGATTGTCAACAACACCCTGCCTGTCTAATAATAACAGTATTCGATTATTGTAAACGGAATCATTGTTGGGAATAAAATAAAAACTGATCGTTGCCAATAAACTGAAACGATGGATGAAACAATGCTTCAGTTCAGGTATTTGCTTCTTGATATTAAACTGCTGGCTAAAGGTTCTGTCGTTGTAGGCGATTAAAATTAAAGGAATTGTAAAACTCCCTTAAATATTGAAAGCGCTTTACTTGCTGCCTAGCATCAAGTAAAAAAAATAGCACACACGAACCCACGGTACAAAGGCGTATTTATTTATTTACGGTGGCAATCCATAAGAAAGTGTATGGAGTCCGAGTCAGGTGAGATGCTGATTCAGTCAGCGAAGCAAACGAAAATCAGCTTTTATTAGCCCGTGTGCGCAAACTAACAACGTAACTTTCAATGAATAAAACAATGCTTCACTTATATGCAACTTCATATCCACTGCTGGCTAAAGGTTATGTCTTTCTACATGATTAAAATTAAAAGATTAGTGAAACTCGGTTAAATAGGGAACAAAACGCGTTTGTTAGCCAGCGTGCTCAAAAAGACATAGACGGCTTATAGACGACGGCATACACGCCTTTTGCAACAAACACACAACAGCGCAAACTATCCAAATGTTGCGAACGGTGAATCAAACATCACCCGTGCACCATCCTTCACCGCTGGCTAACGGTTCTGTCATTGTGGACAATGAAAATAAAAGGATTAGTACAACTAGGTCAAATCTTTAAAAAAAATGAGAAAGCCATCATTGAAATGACAAAGCCGTCCGGTGGAAATATTCGTAGGAAAGTCCATGGAATTCGGGTAAGGGGAAGTGCTCAATGAGTGAGCGCAGCGAACAAAAATCAGCATTTGTCAGCCAGTGTGTGCAAAAATACATAAACGGGATACACGCCTTCCGCAACAAATACATGAGAGACCAGGCCATCTCAATGTGACAAATGGTGCTTTAAACAACTCCCGTGCATAGCACGGGCTTCAGCTAGTGCAACAAGAAGCGCATCTGTACACGAAACTTTCAAGCTTTACAATGAATCCAAGTTTGTGATGTTGAAGCCAGCATGTCATTAAAAAAAATGGGTGACCAATTCTGTCGAGTTGAATTTTGGAAGCAAGAGTTTTTGAATTTAGACAGTGATTTGACAATTCAACCCAGTGAATACTTCAAAGATATTAGGAGTGGTCTGGGACCCAAAGGAACGATAATTAATATCTGCAACTATAAGGTCTACAAGAGTTTATTCTTTCAAGTCCAGTCATGAAGCAACCAGTGCTTAAAGGATCTGCTAAAAATATATATCCCTTATGGCTAGTAATTCATATAGTTATAATAGCTAATTATCTGTTTCGACAAGCAAGGAAATGCAAGCTGCCTTGGTATGAAACCCTTGCCTGATGAATTAGGAAGATGTTGTGAAAAGATTTGTGAAGATTTGCTAAACCTTGTCCAATCTTCGTGTCGAACAACAGTAGTTTTCTGGAAATCAAGTCATTGGAAAATGTGAACTCCATGCGTTATGCGATGCAAGCCAAATAGCGTAGAAAGCAGTGAGTTATTTGCTAGTCTTGACAAATGATGGGGTTGTTTCATACTTTGTTGGAAGTAAGGGACGAGTTACTCCATTAAAAACTTTTACCCTACACAGACTGAAAATATGGGGCAATGTAATTGTTGCCCATCTAGGGAACTATGTTGCCCAAGCTTTATCACCTGGCAACATGACAACCATAATATGGAAAGATTCGACGATTGCCCTACATTGGATGAAATCTGAAAGTCAGAAGGCCGATGTCTTCATATAAAACATAGTAGCTGAGTAACACAACTTGTTTAATTCAGAGACTTGGAAAAATTGCACTGGAAATGATAATCCCCTTTGATTTGGTTTCTAAAGGCACGTCTGCAGCAAACCTTAAAGACCAAAGAAAATGGTTGAATAGACCATCATAACTGCTACTGGAAAAGGAACACTGGCCTTCATGCCCTGTAAGAAGCCCAGACATCCCAGGCATGAGGGCCAGTATTTCTTTTCCAGTAACAGACATGATAGTCCATTCTACCATTGCTGTTTTCCATGCTTTACTTTCTGGCTACATAACTCTAGTTGCTAAATGACTCTAGTTGCACTAGGCATAGCCAATATTTCAGGGAGTTCTCAAGTTATGTTACCTTCCGAGTTGTTGCACTGTGTGTTTGAACTTTAAAATACATGCAGTAGTTCTAATGATTCTCCACAACAAGTCATTATATCCCAAGTTTAATAATGGAGGTCGAACCTCAACCATAACTTCCAACAGGGGAACTTCCAAAAGATTCAGAATTTGTGCTTAAATGTCTTTTACTTTTGCTGTGAAAGCTATTATCTGTAGATAGCTGATATGTGGAGAAGTACGTTTAAGGTGACTTACCGTATTCTTTGAGTGGTTGAGTGTTTGTGTATTTTGGTAGATTGGTGCTTGTGTATTCGACCTTTTCTTATAGGCTTTGAAAAGATGGGTAAAATCTCCATACCGTTTTGTTTAAATTTGAAGACAGCTGGAAAAAGCTTTTATTTTCATGTTTACTGTACATCCAGCTTCCTACAAATTTGTGAACTTACACACTCTTTAGCTTTGCAGTTCTTCAGTTGTGTCAAACCCATCCAACTTGGGTTTGAATGGCCGTTTCCGTCCTTTGTAACTTTTCATTTGCATTAATTAGGTTGCGTGCCTGTCTTTATCTCAGTAGATCTTCATCTCCATCTGTTCAGTTTCTTGCTCTGTAGCCACAACTAATAAATGTCTTAGTCTGTAGCTCTTTAACTGCATTTGTTTTGTCTTTACCGGTATAAGTTCTTCAGTTGCTTTTTTGGGTATCTGCATTGATATCTCTTTGCCTGTATTGGCACGATTCCTTGCATGTCTTTGTTCCGTGGCTTGATGGCATAAATAAAACCTGAAATTATTAAGTGCCTGCGCATATACTCTCTATGGGATGCGTCGAAACACTTACCTCATATCTTTCGATTCTTCAATCATTTAAAAATCATAAATTTCACTGCAAGACAAAAAGTATCGCCCCCCCTCTAACTTCAAAGAATATATGCTAATGCAATATTATGCAAACCATACAACAAAACTTTCATAGAAATAACATTTTACTTTTCTGTAAAAGCCACATGTATGTTCCTATCATTTTTGATTTCACGTCAAATGCTTTACAGTGTTTACGTTTTATATTGAAACATTTGTCAACATAAAAAAATAGCGGGATTTCGAAAAACTCTAATATTAGTAATGATAGTTTCTGATTTTCTTTTCTTTTTATACTACTATATACTATATAAAAAAAACTCTAGTTTTATATATATGTTGAACTTATTTTTTTATGTATTGTGAGTTTTTAAACCATCCATCACAATAATCTTTTCAGCCTACTACTCACTTGTCGTAGTAGTGCTTATCTACGCTAGAGTGAAGTCCATTGTGTTGCAATAATTTTAACGACAACAAAAACTGAAAGTAGGAAACATTTGTTCAGAATAAAGAAGTTTAAGTTGAGAGGAATTGCCTACTTAATACTGGCTGTCGGCTGAATAAATGTTTTGTACTTAAAGTGAACTGAATTGTTCTAATTCCATACACAATATTTCAGATGGCGTATTTTGCTCCTTCAGATAGGCCTCTTATAAAGTTCATGTCCCCGTCTAATTCACCATCAGCCTACGATATCTATTCCGCAGATGTTGCTTTGCAGATAAGTGAGGTATAAACTTTTAATTACTTGAATTTTTTTTGATGAAAGTTTTTATTTTTCCTGGATGGATTATGATGTAGTTTTATTGGATGGCTTGATAGGCATTTAACGTTTTACAACAAGTTTAAACGTTTAATGTAGTTATGATGTCGAGGGACTTTGGACAGTAAAATTGTTTGGTATTTTTTCCCACAGTTTTGTGAATGTCATGTGACTGAATTATGGCATTTCGTTTGGTACATTCCAAGCATTCTTCCAGATAATACTCTAAGATTACTTTCTTGCATTTCATTATTAAAAAAAAATGATGCCAACGTTTTAAAAATATTTCTGGAAGGGACAGACCAACCTTTTTCAGTGGCGGTGGGATCTATTTTGGCCAAACTCGGCATTATTTTGCACCCTTTCACAGACTTATTATTTCTTGGTTCCAATCTACAGGTTGGCTCTACCCAGACTAGACTTTTTTCTGCTTATATAAAACATCTAATAAGGCTCAGAATCGAGCTAGTTAATATATAACGAGCAGTTTGCATCAAAAAACAAGAGGCTCCATGAAATGTTTTTAAAACCTTTTAAAAAAATTTTATGTTATTACTTACTATACATAACTGATGCATTCTACAATCACACTATACACTTATTGCAAAAAAACTACAAGAATTTGTATTGAGTTGCTATTACTCTGCATACCGGCATAGCATACCATACTCTGCATACTCTACAACCGGCTGGCGTCAATACACACTAGATAAAATGACTACTTAAGACGCACGTTCGTGTAAAGTCTACCAGAGGTTGTTTTATTTAAACTGGACTGGGGCGATGACAGAGATTCCTATCCCTACTAACCGAGTTGCTGTTAGATAGTAATTAGCTCCTTCAACAGCTGCAGGATCTAATTCCAACTAGTCGACTCAGAATCTTTTGGTTTCCCAGTTTGATCCCAGTGTTAATATTGCTTCCAAAATATGTGGTAAGTTTCATACTTCCAATTAAAATAAAATAAAATAAAATAAAATGAATCAAAACAAAAAGCTTGTCATTACCACCTACAAAACATTGGTGCGGCAAATTTTTAAATGTAAAAAGCTTGTCAAGCATACATTAAAACATTGGTGGTGACGTTTCAACGGTGGTATTATTGTCATCAGACCAAGGCCAGCTACACAAACCAAAAGTTCCTGGAAGTTATTTGTTTAATAATTAAATTTCTCAAGTAAATTTTCGTTTCAGACTACAAGACAAATCCAACGGCAAAACAAAGAAACATAAAAGAAGCTATAACGAATCAAACAATCAGCATTTACTTTTTACGTTGATATTTAATTTTTATTCAAAGAAGTTGAGTTTTTTTTTGTACATTGTTTCCTTTGAAGTTTGTTTGAAATTAAATTGATAGGTTTTACTTTCGAAATTTAATCGAAATTTAATGGATTACTTTCCTGAACCCAGTGTATAATCAGTTGCGTGGAGTGGTTCTTATTCTATGATGATTGCTTTCTACAGTAAGGTCGTCACCATACCCCCGTTTTATGCCTTAGTCCAGTCGATTTAGGACGTAGAGTGAAAAAATCTAGAAATTCTGAAAATTTGCACACACATTAATGAAAGGGTTCTAAATATCATACTAAAAGACACCAACCATCAGACGTGAGCTCCGGCCGCCATCTTGGAAAATGGTGCTCCGAAAAACAGTTTTTCTCGAATAATTTCTGAATGGTTGATCGAATCGAAAAATGTACAGAATAAGAAATATTCAATACAAAATTTATTATAAAATGGTTATATACACTTTGCCCGTCCGAGTTGTGGCCAAAAAATAAGCAACGTAATGTTGAGTTAATTCCGTAACAAAGTCCTATTATAGTAGGCCGTCTTAGCATTTCATTTATTCAGTTTCTGTGTATAGCTTGAAACTTGGCAGGTTATGGATGCACATAAAGGGTAAATGAAAAAATGGGGTGACTTAAATCACCTCTCAAAAAAAAATGTTTCTTGGCTGTGCCTCCTAAACCATCAACAAATCAAAAGCGTAATGTAAAACAATAATTATGGAATTAACTCAACATTATATCGCGCCTTAAGTTAGCACTCGGCTCGGTATCGTAAATACGGATGGCTGTCTTGCTCAACTGCTCTTCATCATACCCATGACACGGTTAAATTGCCTTATCTCATTAGGCTTTGAACCAACTCGCCTGCTCGCGCGCGTGACGTCATTAGCTCACCTGCTTGTCTTTTTGCGTAATTGTTGTCAGAGTGCGTGTCGTTATTGCCTATAGTAAATAAACCATTTATTAAAAACCACTTTCCTGTTTAATATCGAAGGATGCGTCAGATTATGATAGCTTGTTCTGGGTTAACCTATTAACGAGTGTTTTACTTATTAATGTAACTTTAGTGTTTCTTGTAATTTTGAAGCCCCAAGTCCAAAGTCACATGATATGTAAATTCGCGTATTGCACGATATAACCAGCCTTGCGGCCATGCTGGGCGCACCATTTTCGTCATGTAACTAGCCACGTTTTAACCACAAGTCCGGAACACCTTGACTCCGGGACTAGGGAGTCCGCGTCAGGTTTTTTTAACTTTACTAGAGTGCTAATATAACTTAAACCTCTAATCTACGCAACAAGCAACGGGTAATTCTGCAGCCATGCCTGATGATGCCGAATTTCGGAATTTCCGTTGACAGCCTAAGGTAATTGAGATTTCCGTACTTTCCGATATTTTATTGCCGAATGTGGTGTAGGTCATTACTCAGGTTAACGATAAACTGTTTTCGTAACGTACGAACGCCGAGGGGCAAAAGCGTAAAGATGGCGGGTTCGACTCCGCCCGGGCGAGGTTATTGCTGGCATGAACTGTGTTTTGTTTCGCAGTGAATAATCTTGGTTATTCCGTTGCAGTTAAGCAATAAGGGTTGCTGAATGTGTGGTGGAAACTTGAGAGTTAAGTTTCGTAAAATTCGGGTTCACCTCCTGGAGTGTTCAAGTTTAGTGCCCAGTGCTTTTGTGCCACACCCGTAAATCGAAGCCTTTACGAGCCTAACCATAACCCGTTACGTGATGTCCCCTAGTGATGTGTCGCTCGCCACCTTAGCTCGTTGAATGTGCGTTCTCAAAATTTCCCTGGTGCACCTAACCGAGTTTAGTCTGTTGTGTGATGTTAGCCATCAGAACTGAACCAGTGAGTTAGCCAAAAGGGTTAAGCCATGAACTCTACGCAACCTGCTTTTTCAATTACGGCCCCTGCCGTTAATTTCACCGTTGCTTTGATTGTGTTATTCTAATTGTTAACGTTAACTGGTGAAATAGAGAATTTGTTGTACGATTGGAGGTTTCCTTTGTTTATTAAAACTGAACGCTTTAACTAATTTTCGTGTCAAGTGTGGTCATTCTTACCATTTGCTAAGGTAGAATTCAGTGCAATCATATTCTGTGTTGTTTTCTTAGCTAACTTAATTTTCTCGAGTTCAATGCGGCCTTAAAACCCCGCCTTGAACCCGGGACCTCAAAAGCAAACCCCCCTAGACTTTTTATTCAACACCTCCCCCGCTGTTTGCTACACACTCAAGGGATGAAATTGGCATAATCTAACAATAAAAGCCATAATTACATTGTGTTTTTTAGCCATAATGATAGCTGGGATGAGCAAAGTGTATATGACCTTTTTTGTAGTAAATTTTATGTTGTCCATTTCATATTCTGGACTTTTTCGATTGGATCAACCATTCAGATGGTGTATGAGAAAAACTTTTTTATCGGGCGCCATTTTCCAAGATGTCGGCTGGAGCTCACCTCCGCAGGGTGGGAACTTTTAGTATGTGATTTAGTACCCTTTCATTAAAGTGTATGCAAATTTTCAGGACTTTTAATTTTTTCCTATCTTTGCCATTTTGTGGTTCTAAATTGATTGGCCTACATGCTTGACAATATTTTTTTATCAAAACAAAATAGGGCTCAAATTTATAAATTATTATGACAGACTTTTTATTTTATTTGGAATGAACTTTGGTTCACCTACGGAACTTTCATAGTGTTAACTTAGTTTCTAACTGGAAAGCATTGCTTTACATCTGTTCATTTGAGGTTGTCAGAAATTATTAACAAAAAATACCATTGCTGCATACACCTTAGAAGGCAGCACACTTGTTTTAACATTCATTCCTTTTCCAGATTTTTTACCGTAATACTCGGCAAAATCCATGCACAACTGAAAATGCTGTGACTTCATGCCTCATCGAATGCATAGAAAAGCACATTTATGCTGGACTTAAGCATCGCTGCAGGTAAAAAAAAGAAGAGTGTCATTATGATCCACGTTGCATCAAGGGATGTGCGTAAGCTATTTCAGTTAATGCGGGTTGGTAATCGTTCTTGCACAATGCTACAATGTTTTACAATGTTTGGGACAGACATCGTAGGCTTATAATGTAAAAAAAAAATGTTGCACCAAATACGATGAATTCAAGTAAAGCTGTCACGTGTTACAGGTGTAATAGAACAAAAGCAAACATAACGCACTAAAATGCTAGATTTTGGAATAATGCAACATTCTGCTGTCAAGCAATATAAGGTAAAAAGCGTCAACAAGGCGAACCAACCATTGCATAGCCGGAATGGGTATGTAGTGGGTAGCGTGTGAATAGAATTATTGGTTATAAAATAAAATAAGGACGAAACACGACAAAGTATGTGCCTTTGAAACACGCCATGAAGTGAAAAGAGCCAGCTGTTTATGTGGGACGACCGTTATTCTTCTTGTGCTGTAATTGAGTGACCTGTCATTTATTAAGGACTGTGATGTAGTTTGGAAACAGGTTTAATGTTATGTACGTGAAGTAGTAGTAGACTGTGTAACGTTCCTAGACATTATGGTCGGTAATTTCTGATTCGGAATGACCATTTAAAAACAATGTTGTAGGAATGAGTTGGTTCAGTGATTAATGCACAGTGGTGACGTCACGCTAACACCCGCCCATGATAAAAGTGTAGTCGTTATAATACGGTTACTCTGAAAACCCACACACGTCACCGAGGGTTAATTTTGATAACCCACACTTTTTTGATAATATTACACTGCACCACCACGTGACATATAATGACCGACTTTGGAAAACTACCGTACACGACACAAATTCAATCAGTACACTCCCTTGCAAACAGCATAAACAGGCACATTTGCAACCTGCAGCATTTTTCGTACTAATAAGGAAAAGAAACCTCACAGACTATGCGATGCTCCCATACATGGAAGATTGGGCCAACTCGGCGACCTTTTGTCGCGACAATACAAAAACTAGGCTACTGACACTTTGAAATTCACCTAAAAAGTTAAGAGACTCATAAGCGAATAGTACATTTTATACTCTCATCTTACTTAAACTATTAAAGTAGAAAAAAATATAGTTTTGCCTAAAAACACAAACATCAGTAACTAAATGAAATGGAACGTCTCTCCCCACCGCTTCGACTTCGTTCACAGGAAGCTTCTCACCCGGAAGCTTCCATTTAGAAATTTACTTAAGTCGCAAGTAAAAATTCTTAAATTCATGATTCACAAATAAAATGTACAAACAAAATTCTTTAATAACTTAAATAAATCCGTTAAGTTAGCTTGACGTCACACCTTAGCATTAAAACACATATCCATGAACAAGGCCCGGTAAACCTGAAATAATTGATCTTTTGCTCAAAATGGACGTCCAAATATGGCAGGTGGCAAAATCATACTCGCACTAATTGCGCTCGGGCGATTTCGCCACCACTCGATATTTGGACTGTCCGTTTCTCGCAGACGATCAATTATTTCAGGTTAACCGGGTCTTGTTCACGGATATTTATTACTTAAAGTAGAAATTGGTTGCATCCTTCCAGCCGTGTTACTTTTGTAAGCTGTCAACGTGGCATACCAAGTCTTCCCACGTACTGACCAAGAAGTGTTCAGCTTAGAAAGTAGTGATATCATCCCTACCAACGAGCTGTTCCCCAACCGCCAAGCTACTTGCACCAAGCAGGTAACCAATG
>JAHWFP010170434.1:49442-64610 GCA_023313725.1 Lithobius niger
GCAGCAGGAGCCTTCTTCTTCAACGTTTTCTGTGGTTCACTCCGGGCAGGTGGAGGCTTAGCTGAAGCTTTAATCTGCCTGGGAACAGATGCAGCAGCAGAAACAGCAGCAGGAGCAGAAACAGCAGCAGGAGCAGAAGCACTTGCAGGCTGGGCAGATGTAGACGGCAAGGCAGCAACCGGGTCCGAAGGACCCAAAAGACCCTGCAGAGATGGATGTTGCAGAGTCAACAAAGTTATAAGCTTGCCCACCGTCGTCGTCAAAGACCTGAGCTCAGCGCGTAAATCTGCCAAATCAGCAGACTCACTAACTGGGCCAGGCAATGGCGCACTGCACACCTGCGCAAAAGAACGTGTCATAGCCGGCGCCGATAGTTTGACTTTCTTTCGGGCCTCCGAGTAGGAAAGCCCGTCCTTCACCTTTAGTTCCTGCACTCGACGTTCCTCAACATAAACACGACAGTCCCGTGAAGAGGCTTGGTGCTGACCACCGCAGTTGACACACTGCTTCGGGCCAGCACAGTCAGCGCCCTCATGAGCTGCTTGAGCACAGGAAACACAGGTAGGCCTACCTTTACACGAGCCGCTGGTATGGCCGAAGCGTTGACAGCGGAAACACCGCATCGGATTCGGAACGTAACTCCTGACCTTCAAGCGCAGGTAACCGGCAGTAATATGCTGCGGTGCAACTGGCGTATCAAAGGTCAGGAAAAAGGTGTCAGTTGGCTGGGCACCATTCTCGCCTTTCCGTGTCAAACGCCTCACAGCCGTAACACCCTGTGACTTGAGTTCGTCCAGGATGGCATCATCACTGAGACCCCTCAAATCAAAGCATGTCACGACCCCCTTGCTGCTGTTCAAAGTACGATGCGGCTCGACATGCACTGGGCATGACCCCAGTGCACTCGCTTTCAAAAGCCTCTTCGCCTGACCATCGTCTGCAACTTCCACAAGGTATCCCCCAGCACGGAGCCGAGAGACACTCTTCCGATCAGAACCACAGATCCCTTTCAGAGCTTTGTGAACAGCGAATGGACCGAGTTGTGTAACATCTCGGCCCTCGCCTGTCACCACCAGGAACTTCGGGACTTGGTCCCGACTCTTACTCAAGTCTGGTAACTGGGCACCAGGCCCAACCATCTCGGGTTCCCTCCTTTGGCGCTTGCTAGTGCGGCGAGGAGGGGAAGAATTTTGGGGGGAAGAAATTTTATCGGGGGAGGGGGGGAAAGTAGTTGCCATGTAGAGCAAAAAGAAGTCGCGGCGGTGCGCCCCCCAGAAAAGAAAACCCCGCGCGGCACTCGGGTGATGCAGGGCCGGAAGCCGCATATCCAGGGCCCTGCACCAGGAAGCTAACACCGCCGTCTATCTCGGTGAGGTGGCAGCCTAAGCATACCGAGAGGCGAGGCCACCAAGGAAGCCGTACACACCACCTCCGTCGATAACCCAAACAGTTCGGGTCCGTGATGCAGATGGATACAGCACAAGCCACCTCCCCACATCGACAGGACCCGAAAAGTCATAGCCGATTGACCTTAGGCCGGCTCGCCCAGGCCACCCGTCCTCCGGAATAAGGAGCCAAAGCCCGAAAGCCAGGATCTCCGCCTCCACGGATTACTAGGTTGCAGCACACGGCCAACATGCTGGGGGATGAGGATGAAAAGCCCAGTGGCCAGAACGGGCAAATTAGAATCTAACCCAAAAGGGGATTCAAACCACCAAACATCCTCTAAGCAGCCACCCCGGGCCCGGTTTGTCCGGATGTCCCTTCACCGCTTTCGGACTAGTGCTTGCGACGGGTGTTAAACCTGCCCGCCATACACACCGTAGGCGCACTCGCAAACCGTAGTGTTGAGGTTGCTAGTGTTCAAGACGGACTAAAAACCCTCCGCCATGCAGACCCTTGGCACACTAGCAGACCGTTATCTTGGGTTCCCTTTTAGTCGCCTTCTACGACACGCAGGGGTACGGTGGGCTTATTCTACCCCCAGCCCACAGGGGGTTGCAACTAAGAGTTAATGGTTAAATGATAAACTCTACCATTGCTTCTCTGTGTAGCAATGGTCAAGTTTTTTTCATTTAACGTCTGAATGAGTAGTCAGTGGGATTACCTTAGTGGTTGTTTGTTGGTTTGGTGATATTACTACCTCCTAAGGTGAAAGCTTTTAGGTCTGCACATGGGGTAGGCTTGGTACGACATGTTGGGAACTTTGTGGAAGCCATTTCGCCTCTGATGTCACTCAGTGCCGCAATTAGGCATGATGCAACTAGACAAAGAAAGCAGAGGCCCGAAATGGTGATAACCCACAATTGGTTTACCTAAGCTGAAAATACACTCAAATTCACTCAAAAATCACAATGCCCGATAATTGTTTACATGTTGAGGAGGAGCCCAATATTTTGTCTTGCACCCGTTCTTGGATAAAGCTAATTACGGAATTGATACTACTACTTTGATTGGCTAAGAATTGGCAGATTCTTTCATCCTTGTAGATTTTATTTCTGATATCACTATTTTTGTAGTTTTTTGTTGCATCCTATTTTTGCCAGTACCCAGTAAGTAGTTTAGTCATGCATTTTTGGGTTAGTTACAGCTTTGTTTTGTCTGAAGGGAAAGTAACGAAGTAATTGCATACTGTAAATGCCCAAAGTGTCTGTGTACTGTTCATGGCTGACATACAAGTTAGGTAAAATACTGTTTTTGGGTATACACGGACATTTTGTTGACGTCACTTCCGGTCACGTGAGCTCCGATAACATCACTTCCTCTCACTAGACCCCTGATGGCGTCACTTCCGATCATGGTACCCAGGATGATGGCACATCTGGTAATATGACCCCTAATGATGTCACTTCTGGTGACATTACCTCGTATGACGTCATTTCTGGTCACGTGGCCTTGGCCAAGATCAAACGTCGAGGTCACATGTCACAGTCAATATCCACTCGGGGCAATGGACATGGGTGTCTGCTGGGGACCCCACATGGATGCCACTATCTTGGTTGAGGTAGATTCCAGTCACGTTACCCTCTTGGACGAAAACACTACGTTCGACCATATGGTGATGGATCTTCAGCGAACTTTTCGATGATTAATCTTAAAACCATCATTTCTCCTAAACCGTTGATTTTAGAACGAAATTGTTTTACCAGCTCATCTTGGCTCCTTGTCCCAATAAAAGCTACTTCAACCTACCTTATTCCATTACCCCATACAGACATGGTCCCTAACCCAGTTTTAGGTTAATAACCCCACCTCTTTTCAAGGTACAAAACACATGGTTTTTGGTAGAAAATACACAGTTGTTTATTCGGTAGAATTTACACGGATTTTGACAGAATATAAATTGATAGCTATTTGGTATAAAATACATGATTTAGCAATGTGCCAGCTGCCAGACGAGGACAAGATCGCGACATGTAAATTCTACCCAATTCCATGTGAATTCCATGAGACGAGAAAGATTTTTTTTAATGTCGGTTCTCCTCCTCACGGCCCCCCATTTCATTTCTTCGTACTCGCTGCAGAAAGTCACACACTTCTCAATCGATATTCTACCAATTTTGTGTGAATTCTACGCAAGTTTCTCAAACTCTACGTAAATTCTACGTGTCTTCCTCCACACGCACCATTATGACACCACCAATTGTTAAGCATATTGTAAAACATGCAATAAACGAATGTCAATCTTCATTGGAACCTACAAATATTAATAAAATTTGTAGACACATGCCAAGTTCTTGTTTGGAGGTTTTCACTGCATTCCCCATTCACATTTGAATGTTTCCTCCACATTCTTTAAAGATGACATAACAAGAACACTAACCAAATCACTAAAACGAACAATCATGTTTTTGTGGGTTTTTAGAGGGGGATAGAGCTACAACTGCCTATAACGATTCCCCGATCCTCTTGAATGTATGAAAATGAGGAACCTTGATTACTAACGCGGGATAAAAATGGAGAATAAATTTACACGTGTTGAAAGTAAAAAAAATTTTTTTAAAGTTAGCAGTGACGAAAAAAGAATTGGTCCAAAAGATAATATATTCAAGAATTCTTTAAACCCATCATTTACCGAGGGTACATGGATGTTCCTTAGAGCGACGTAGTGTTATATCGACTTACTTTTACGACGACATTCGTTGATTTGCATCAAGAACCTCCATGTAACCCTGCTACGTCGCATTAGTGACGAGCTTGTAGCGAATTAGTTAAACCACCTATTTACGTCGATATAAGGAAAGTTAGAGCGACACGGGACCTCCATGTACCCACTTACTCCGCTTTCTGGCTTGACCTAGATCTAGTAGTGATTAGTCGAAATAGTTGGCGCTAAAACATCCTTTTGGCGCCAATTCAACACCTTCACAGTTAATTCGTAAACATGAAGAAGCTTTTGACAGTTAGATGGGAAAAGGCAACGATATTTTGAGATACTACGAGGCAAAACCTGGAACAGGTATGCACACGGTGGAAATTATTAATGGGGAGCGTATTTACATTTAACAAAAAACACTAGCTGTAGCGGCAATAGCTAATTCGTCTGTAAGTGGTATTGAAATGGTATTAATTTAAAACAAAATTAAATATTTTTTTATACCACATATTTATTTATGTGTTTCTGGATCGCTTAATCATTTATTTTTGGTCTGGGCCACCGGTAATAAGGTCCAGTGCTGTGGGCCATACTTTTACCTTGGTATGTTTTCATGCTTTTATTTTAGGCATGTATAACGTCAGTATAGGGGCCTACTGACACTCGTAAAAAATGCCAATCTGTTACTGCGAATATTGGCCACAGTTTCTGGCAGTATCGACCTAGGTCTTGTTGGGCATTTTGTGTGTGTGTGTGAGGAGGGGGGGGGGCCACAACAGCCGACTACGCATTTTGACAATTATTTTTTCCTGCCGGAAAATTTTAATTTTTATGCCGTAATTTGGTGATGATCACGTAACATGATTAAAAATGTGATTGGGGGAAAGGATAAGCGCCACCAAACCAAAGTCCACTACTCGTTAAGCTGTATTTTTGTACGGTCGATAAAAATTATTCGTATGTTCCAATTTAGTGAAGGCCACGTAAAATGATAGAGCACTGATTGAATTACTAAAAATTACTTTATTAAAAATTTGGTGGCGGGAGGAAGAGGATAGGCGCCAGTAACAAAATTCGACTACTCGTTAGGCTGTTTTTTTTTACTGTCCGAAAAATTATTCTTGTTTTGATTTAGTGATGGCCACGTAACATGATAGAGTACTGATAAAATCACGGAAAATTACATTATAAAAAATTTGTGGGGGGGGGGGGGGGGCACCAGAAACAAGAGTTGATTACTTGATAAGTTTTTTTTCTTGTCCGAAAAACGTGTTCTTATGTTTCAATTTAGTGAAGGCCATGTAAGATGATAGAGCATCGATTAAATTACTGAAAATTAAATTATAAAAAACTGGATGGGGGTAGGGGGAGATCCGATAGTGAAGAAAGATCGATTACTAGTTAGTTATTTTTTTTTGAAATAACTTATTCTCGTGTTTTTATTTATGATGGCACATGACCATCATATTGATGTAACATGATAGAGCGCCCACTAACTCATTGTTTGCTGCCATCCTTCCCCCCCCCCGCCCCACAATAGCCAATTAAAGCAGTTGAATTCAAACTTTCATTTTTTTTATACGCAAACATTAAAATTTACAGGCTGTGACGCGTTCCAAGCCTAGGAGTTGAGTTTTTGAATAACTTAACTCCTTTGTTCCAAGCGATGTGCACATGTGCCAAGTCTAGCACGCAAGCGCGTTAGCTGCTCTTCCACAACTGCCATGTAACCACATTACGCCTAAACGCAAGGTCCATGTACCCACATCGCTTTAACTTTAGAGCGCTTTTATCTTACATCGACTTAACACTACGTCGATGTAGTGAAATCCTCCTACGTCCATGTACCTTCGGTAATTGAACCATTAAAGAACTATTGCTAGATTCATAGAGAAGATTATTAAGAAGGTAAAATATGATGAGGAACCCGTGATTAAAATGGAAATACAAGGAGGAGAGTTATGAGCATGAACAAATTAACACACGTTCTTTGGGAGAAAGTCAATGTGTTAAGAGCACTATCGACAGTTTGTAACCGATAATAATTTCTCCCAACATCGATGCGTTCCCCAGGATTCAAGCTTGCAGCTCAAAACCCTCTTCATCAGCACCACCTTCAACATCAATATTAGGACAGTTTCAGTTCCTCTCGAACTTCCTCCTCAGGGTTCGCTTCAGTCTTTGGAGGTCTTTTGAAGGTTCAAAAATTGGGTGTGATGCCTAAGTATTATTTGCTCAAATTTTTCAAAATGTCAAAAGATAAGAATGTTGTGTTTGGATTACGGTACACTATGGACTCGAGAGACCTCATGATTGGGGATAAACCGTGAAAACGTTGTAGAATGAAGTAGTGTTGGAAGGAAAGTATTACCAAGGAAGAAATCAGCTGTTTCTAACCCAAAAAGATTTGTAGTACGAAACATATGAGCCTGAAGTGTTGCCTTCATTTGCTACGATTTTGAAAAACAGTAATGCCATACATCGCCACAATTATCCCACTTCTGGAAGTACATGCACATTATCAATCTGATTTGGGAGGATACGAAGAAGGAGAAAACTGGTTTTGGTCTCCCAGAGGAACCCAATGTATCCGATGAACCAGAGTCTGAAGAAGAAGACTACAACCATTTGGGATCACATGAACCAGAGTTGAATGAATCAGGGTCAGATGAATCAGGGCTGTTTTAATCAGTGTCGGTTGAAGAGTACACCAATCCAAACGATTTGGTGAATAGGTGGAAATTCTAGTTGAGTTGGAGAAGAGAATAAATTACATGCGAAGTTGAAATGACGGCTATACACCAACCTACCCCGGATAGGAATTTTGACTGGTTGAATGTATTTAACACGATATAATTTTATAACACATTAACAAGATTATGAAAAAATTGTGTTTTCACTTCATCTTGAAAGAACGCATAGGAAACATTCAAACGTGTGGATCACTGCGAGAATGTCCAAACAAATGCATGGAACGCATCTAAACGTTTTTATTGATGTTGCTGGTTCCCGTAATAGTTTACATTTGTTTATTGTATGTTTTACGATGTGCTTAACTAAGTCGTGTTGAAAAACAATCCTTAGGAAACATTCAAACGTGACTGAGGAAGTTGGTGATAATGTCCAAATACAAACGTGGAACATATCTGAACATTTTTATTGATGTTTGTAGGTTCCCGTAACAATTTACATTCATTTATTGCATGTTTTACGATATGTTGAGAAATTAGTCCTCGTGTTGGTACAATGGTGAAGTATAACTATCGGTCCAAGTGTTCGTACAATTTTAATGCTTTTTGGTCACACGTGGTTTGCGGGTAATGATTGCACGGGGGAGGAGAATACATCGAATTTACATAGAATTTGTTAGCAACGCATACGTGTAATGTAGAAATTGAGAAACTTGGGTAAAAGCTTTTCCCGCTAGGGGTGAGTGGTTTATAAACCACCTGTATTCCAGCCCATATCCATGGACGACCTGCTTAGGCACGGATCTGGGGGTCTTCCTTTTGCCCAGTTTTCAAACCAGTCTTACGGTCTTCTGATGCTTTGTGTTTCGTTTGGTGTTTTTTGAGGTTTGTTTCCTGTGTATGTTTTGAAAAATGACTTGAGTTTCTATTAAGAAATTTTTCTATTTTTATTTATGTACGCCTGATACAGGGTGGCGTACTGACCCCATACATTCCGTAATTTTATATACATGTTGCACCTTTCAGGCTTTTTTATTCATTCATTCCTAGTAAGTCGTGTTTTGTAGAGTCTTCATAATCTATCGATACTATCCAATACCTCTAGAATTACGTTATTTTTGTAAATACATTTCGGGTTTTCCATTCCTTGTCAATTTTTATTAATTAGATGCGTGACCCTGCTTTTTGGAGCTTAGGTACACCCTATGACATTATCGAGCTTTGTGCAAGTCAACTTAATTTTTTTTCTTTTCTTTTCTGGCTATTATGATAATAATTGTTCTTTATACCAATTTATCTTTGTCCCTACTATTGCTCTACCATAACAGGTTCCCGACACATATAGGATTGGGGTGTAGTGCCTTACAGTAATCATATTTCATTTTTGATCTATTTTTCATTTATTTCCCTTCCACTTCCAATTTTTTAGTTACCTTTTTTGGTTTTACGTGTTTATAGTGCAATCAGTGACTGCCTATAGCAGTATTTTTATATTCTGCTTGTATGAGGTTGGTTGCGCTCTGTGTCCCCAGTGTAACAGTTGCGTCATATGTGGTAAACGTCTGGTTAGTATTCGACTGTAATTCCTTCACATTTACATACTTACATATTGTGTTCATCACAAATCAAGTGAACACAGCTGGATTCGTACTACGTTTAGTCAGTCGGATCACATCTCTTACCTTTTGAACTACGGTTATAAACGAAATTCCCGTTCCTTTTGGTCGTATGAGACAATTTTTCAGTTGTGCCTCTCACAATCCGTTTAAATTTACTGATTCGTGATTGATTATGTGTTATTGTGACCATCTTAACGATAGTTGATGACAATTTCGTAAGGGTGGTTTACGATAATTTGAGCAAGATGTGGGTAGTTATCACCAACGTTGTGCTGTCATCCATATGCGCAGCAGTGTGCTGGCTGCTATCATACATGATATTAATAAACGCAGCATCGTAATGCAGTTTCATCAGCTGGTATGATTGTGAATATTGCCTGGTTGTCACGTGTTACAAACTGCACACGGATTATGCAACGACCCCCCCGCCCATGAATTATATTACGAAAATATGTGGGACTGGTATGCTAAAGGCTTCCTCGGGCTGCAGCAAGAGGCCATCGCCGTAAATATCTTCATCTACCCCTCCCACAGTACCACTGTCATCCACGGCACACGTTCAGCTTTCCCCCTCTACATTCCCTTCCACCTGGTGTGATGAAGGTAGTGATAGGCTACAATACTACAATAACTTCTGTCATTACTGCAGAGGTTGTTGTCAAACAATGTAAGACCATTAGAGTGACACCATCTGTCATCAACCGAGCTAAGACCCGGATTTGCCCGGTCACAATTATTATTTTGTCCAGTTAATGGCCATTAAAAATAATTTGGTTAGTTTACATTTCAGTGACTTCACTTAGTTGTAGTTATTTAGGCTGCAACATGCTTAACACAAAGTGAAATGCTTGCGTGGCTTGACGTGGGCTTTTAGCAGCCAACCACTGAGCTCGTTGTTATTAGACGTTGCCTGACTTGACTTTCCAAATCAAACTGAAAGCATGCCCGCACAGCAATGTAAGCAACTCAATATCAAGTCTTTATTAGAAAAGGTGAATATGAAGCCCTTACGAGGATGTTGATTTGGTAGTACTAGTGATGAAAATTAAAGCAATTATGAAAAGCTTATTATAGTTTTTGACATGGCATCATCTCGATTAAAAAAAATAATATCAAACCCAGCTCCACTCAGTGTCGGACATATGAGCCCATTTTTTTACCCATTTTTGTTTATTGTTTAAAAAAAGCACCATAGGGATTTGGTTAGAGGGTTATGTGGTTGTACAAACTACATTACCCGATTCGATTTTAAAATATTATGAGAATTTCGGAACTTGACCCACCACGTTTTTAAGGCTTGAGGTGCCTCTGTCCCAAATCCATACAAATCCAAGCCTTCTATAGAAACAGAAACAAAACATTGTCCTATTATGCAGGAACACGTCTTAGAAGTATATACTTTATAACTATTATACATTATAAAATTCATTATGAAATACATTAGAATCAATTTTGGATTCATAACAACACCATCTGTTCTAATCTAAAACCATGAAGACTGAAAATGTATCAGAGATACAGTGTTAGTACCAGTACATCTATATATGAAAAAATTATAATCACACTTTGAGGTCCATTTATCACGGCAAGTTAGTTACGGCATGTCATGGCATCATGGCATGCTTGTTTCCTCCAGTTCTGGATCTTTAAAAATTTTTGCATAGTGAAATGCAATACATTCCATCCATTTGCCAATCCCTTGGATATGATGTCAGAAATTATATTCCAAGCATTCATACATACTTAAGTAGTACAGTAGATGAAGGGGGTAATGGAATGTGCCATGATAAAAGATCTCAAAAAATGATTATAATTTCTTCTGACACAGATGTACTGGTCATAACATTGTATCATTGGAACATTTTCAGTCATTACGGTCTTAAGGTTAGAACTGATGGTGTATTTATTAATGCAAAATTAATTATTTTGGCTAGATATTCCAAAATAATAACACAACCTTCGGTTCCTTTTGTATAGGATGCTTTGATTTGTGCTGATATTGGAGAAACGACGAGATCCATTACACTCCGCCTTGTACCTACCAAAATTGTATTGAAGGTTTGCACTGTCATTTCATCTGCATTTGCACTTACTGCTCATACAAGTAAATTTGGAACTAAGGCAGCTGAACTTGAAACTGTTCCTAAAGCACACCTTGCAACGGAAGCTGTGTTCAAGTTAACAGAAATTTACCTTATATTGTTAAAGAAGAACTCAAGCTGCACATACCACCTATGGAGGGTATTCAACCACAGAAAAGGATCCCGTATCATATTAGATTTACCCCCCACCCGTCATTCTGCAAAATGACACGTCAGCCTATTATATTCACATCACGATCACCTGTCTGGATGAAAAAAAACCTTCATTTACGTTCCATGTGGGTTGCGTATGAATGATATGGTGATGATATAGTCTCCTCTCAACTGCTGAGAGTTTTTCTGAAAGGTTTTATTTCCAGCTGCAACTGCATGAAATGTGCTACATTACGTTACTGTGTTTGTCAACCATTAACTGTGTCGTATTACACTTTCTGTAAATGCCATAGTAGCAAAACACCTGAGTGAAAAAACCATTTAAAAAATATTTCAGCACAAATGGAAAAGCATAAGGTATGTTCACTCATGATATCTAATTTAAGTAAAACCTGTGTCTAAATAAACATATAGCATGCCTTTGTAAGTCCACGGTACTCCTTTGTCAACATGCCATTTTTTAAACAGTGAACCTAAAAAATATAATATTTTTCTCTGTAAGTTTATGGCTGGAAAGGAAAGCGTCTGAAGTGCCATCTATATCAGTTAACTATCATGTAGACTGATATTAATCAACCCGACTTTTTATTCAACTCTATTACTCTCCCAGTAATGACCCGGCAAAGTTTTGCTGCACACCTTGAAGTACACACAACAATGTGGCAAGGCACTGCTCTATTTTATGCTAGCTACATTTTTACTGAACATTTAATTGCCAGCAGATAAACATGATTTTTTTATTCAAATCCTCTGGTTTGTGACGCTTGTTCCAGATTCGTCGTATGGCAGAATATTATATGTTAATTTGGTTTATCTTCAGATGTTGAATGTTGCAAGAATTTTTGATTAACTGAAATTATTTTGACCCCTAAAGTCATGTTGTTGTATCAGCTATTGTTTCACACAGGTTGGGAATGATATTTAAATCGATTTTTTTTAGGTTGACCTTCATGACAGAATCGTCAGTTTATCCTATTTGTCGTACTTGGGCAGAATACGTAGCCGTTCGGGATGCTACAAAGGACGTTTTGAAACATGTTGATCGTGCAAGATGTAATTGCCCGAAAAGATGCAAAGAAGTGATGTACTCCATTGATGATCTAACTGTGGCTTCAGGAAACACGAATATGGTGTTCCTATCGCTGAGCTGCCGCGATAACCGCTTGCAGGTAATCGAAGAGGTACCTGCATACAGCTTTGTGAAGTTGATGTCAGAGCTGGGAGGCACGTTGGGTTTGTTCTTTGGTGTAGGACTTATGCAGATTCTTGAACTTCTAGCAGCCAGTGCTTCAACACTAAAGATAATTTCAGAACGTTAAATTTTTCAGCGTGTTAGGTACATGGTTAATAGAATTAATTTAAGCCAATCAATTCAGTGCATAGAATGTAACTAAGTTTATAGCACCTTATTTATTTACATATTTAACTCTTCATATCCTTATATAATTTATTTCATACTAGTTTATAACTTGAATTGCATGTTACTAATGTAGTAATTAACTTCTACTCCTTCTTTCCATAGAAACATCAATAATCTATCTATATATGTATTTGGCTTAATGAGCAGTCTTAATGATGAGGAATTATGATTTAACAAACGAAGCTTCAATAATGCTAGCTATAAGAGCCGAGATCTGCTGTACTCTGGAACAATAAGCAAGAGGGCGAGAGAGTTCATTCTTGGCACGGTAGCAAAGAAAAAGAGCGAGGGGCCGACAATGAGAACGGGTATGCGCTCTGACAATTGGAAACAAATAGATTGATATTTTATTGAGCCGATAAGGCCTCCAAGCCATTCGCTCACAAACTTACAAATAAACTAAAAACTACTTAGATACAAACACCATGGCTTCAATAATGCTGACTATTAGAGCAAAGTTGAATCAGCGGGAATCAGTTAGCCCGGCGTATGTTACGCTGGGGGACAACTAGTATGTTAAATAATGTTTGAAATGATTTTAACTACTATACACTTTTTTGGCTGTAGGGAATATTGTATATTTGTTGGAATGCAAACCATTTGTGTAACTTGTCTCTAAAGAAACACGGTAGAAGCACTGATTTCAGCAATTAGTTCAGACTTTTTTCTTCTTAAAAAATAGATAACATGGCTAACAGTACAGTGCTTGTACGTGCTGGTACCAACATATTCTTATTAGCAAAAAAATTGTAAGAAATTTGTAATTTCACAAACATTGCACAGGATTGAAGAAAAGATGAAAAAAATATGAAAAATATATAGTGCAACACAACATCACGTCATGTTTAGTTATTTTGTTAAGTTGTTTTGGCTGTTTCTGACTGCCGATGTGAGAGCCTAAGCTTGCATAACATTTCTGTGAAAGATAATTAAATGCCCTCCTTAATTCAAAACTAAGTATAGGTTAGATATCAAAATTATTTCAGTTGACCTGACACTAGCCTGCCTTAGAACTGCCCAACATTCCTCATATTGAAATATGAAAATAGTACACAAAAACGGGAATATTGTGACAAAACCCAAAGTTAAAACAAATAAGAGGCACGTCTAATAAATAATTAAATAAATAATAAAATAAATACATAATAATGTCAAAGTTTATAAATTATTCAAATCCAAACATTCTTTTCCCTTCTAGCAATTCTGATCGGAAAATGAGTTTTTAATACATTAAAAATTAAACGCACTCAGCTGGTTTATCAAACCCTCATCTTTTTCCTGGTTTCACAATAATTTGGAGTTTATCAAATTATGCTCTTCATAACACTTAAGGTTATGTTCCAAATTATATTTTTAAATGCTGTTACTCCTATATCCCTTTGTGTGCCAGCTATTCTAAAATTTACGTCCTATTATAAAAAAAAACAGCTTCATCGTTTCTGTCTCAAATTTCCAAAAATGCAGATATTCTACCGAAGGTATTATTCCCTATGTCCGTAAGCAATACATACTTGAGCTATCGCAGAACTCTAGTTAACTGTTATTGGACTGTCGTAGTTTTGCCAAACACCTTGCACTGCTCATATTCAAATGAAATTTTCTCAGCTTTTTACATCATAAGTTGACACAAGTAGAGAGTGAACTCGCTCATTGTGTGATCTTTTACCCTTCACTTCTCGATGTTTGCTGGTTGACGTGTGTTTAAAAGTCAACCCAATACAATCCATTAATTTCCCTATTGAGTTCAATGTCCCTATTGAAAACTTACTCTGTTTCCCCTAGGTTACGACAGAATCAATAGAGTAACGTGCAAATCACGTAACTAAAGAGACGGTAGCGGCTTGTCCATTTTTAATTAATTTCCTCGATACACTACCAGATGTAGTTTTTAAAGAAATCCTCTAATAATTATAAAGATGTTCACGTGCCCGATTTCGGTGTTAAATGTAGCATATGCCTTATTTTTGTATTTTCTTCTCGTGGTGGTCAGGATTTTAGAAAACTTTCACGCCAAGACGCACTGCTTTAGACCATGGAACTTGTATACTCTCACGTAGTGCGATAGTATACAAGTCCATGATTAAACGTTGCATGCTTGATGACGTAACAGCAAGAAGCCATGACGTAAGTGTGCTCTGTCGCAGCTTGTGGGAAGTCACGTGACCACAAGGTCACGTGTGCCAAGGTCGAGCGAGGTATTAGTCTGAGCTGAGGCATACTATTGTTCCACTCGACCTTGGTCTAACGTGGAATGATCGGAGGAAGAAATGGTTAGATTTCTTCTTGACTGTTGACTTGCTTACTATTGAAACAGGAGAATTTTAAATTTAGCGTTGTAGAGTGCTCCTTCGTTGCAACTATGTAATGAACAGGAAAGGTGATGAGAAGGTGAAGCACGACTTGTTAGTTCAGCTATACTTGTTATTTAGACCCACAAAACTGTACTTACGTTTGTGAAAAAAATTCATCCACCACCAACCGTTTTTGTTTCAATGTTACGGCAACGAAACTTTTTGTTAGGCGAATTGTTTTTTTTTTTAATATTGAACGATTGGCCATAATTGTTTCTAAGGGGGCTTCCCGTCCCCCCCCAAAAAAAATACTCCGTTGCGGTATATTTTTTTGACCTACCCCTTCAACATTTCCGTAAGTTTCAATTTTACTGTTTTGTTACCCAATTTATTGACGGAGTACTCTTCAGTTTAGGCGAGGGGAGGGGGAGGAAAGGGGAGGGAGTGAATGGCACAAGATGAACTTCATGCTTACAGTGACAGTAGTTTTTATGCAAACAAGTAGCATCTAAAAATATGAGTGTCTAGCGCCTGCCAGCTTTTATTTTATTGCTAGGCCTCATGACGATGGCAGTGACAGTATTTTTTAATGCAAACAAAATAGCATCATCAACTAAAAGAAGATTAGCTTCTACCCCTCCCCCCTTCAAGCCCCACGGTATATTTTTTTTAGCCAACTCAATTACCAGAAGTTTTAATATTACAGTTGTAGTACCTCAACTTTTTTAGCTGGAAGGAGGGAGCTTGGAGGACTTCTTCGGCTGTGGCCAGGGGTGGGGGAGGGGGGGGGGGGGTTT
>JAHWFP010170434.1:64710-100961 GCA_023313725.1 Lithobius niger
CCCCCCCCCCCCCCAAAAAAAAAAAAACTACCTACCGATCTATTCCTGGCTTTTATTTCAATGTTGCTGCAACCAAAGGTGTTTAACCCTTAGTTTTTTTTATATATACTTGAACGATAGGCCCTAGGCGTTTCCAGGGTTGCCTCCCTTTTTTACCACCCCCTAAAAATGCGCCGCCAGCACGGTACATTTTTTGCCCATCCCTTCTATTTCCAAAAGTTTCAATATTACAGGCCTTATACCGTAACATTTTTCGCAGGAAGGCGGCAGAAGTTGTGCATTGGGGGGTCTTCTGACACAACATGAATTTCATTATAACATTGATGGTAGTTTTTTAGTAGTTAAACCTAGTCCAAGGTTAAACTATAGGCCCTAGTCGTTTCGAGAGGCCGTCCTCTCTTTTCCCCACCACCACAGAAAAAAAACTCATACCCCCACAGTATATTTTTTGCCCCTCCTCCCCTCTCTTCCCACTTCCAAAAGTTTCATTTTTACAGTTGCTATACCCCAACTTATATTTGGCGAGGAAGGAAGGAAGCAGTTCTTCCGTTTGGGTGGGGGGTTGGAGTAGCAACTCTTCTTTACATGCAGGATATACTTATGAAAAAATAAAATAATGTAATAAAATAGGGTGTAGTAATAAATTATTGTGTAGTAATTACCGACCTACCAGTTTTATTTAAATGTAAAGCAAACAAACTTGTTTCCCTCAGGATAAATTTGTTTAATACTTGAACGTTAGTCGTTTTGGTGGTGCCTTCCCTATCCCTCGTCCTCCCCACACACACTCACACACACACAGAACCTTCCCCGTTGCATATTTATTTTACATTCCCACTCCGTCTCACTTCGACAAGTTTCAAGTTCTTATACCACACATTTTTTGGGCTACGAACAGGAAGGATTTCTTTGGTTGGAGCGGTGAGGGGGAGAGGGACAGGAACGGATAACATTAGGTAATTACACAACGGAAATTTCATGATGACACTGACAGTATTTTTTTTATGCAAACGAGTTTGTGCAGCTCCTCAAAAAAAAAACTTCTACCAACCAACCCAGCATGTTTTTAGTAACTTTACATAAAATTATACTGGAACTACCTCAACAGAAACACGAGAGGAAAACATCATAAAAACTGGAACATATTTTGCAATATTATTAGCAATATAACATTTGTAGTATAATGGTGGAGTTCTACCGCGTTAATTTGTTATGTTTTCACTATCAACGCTCGAGCCAAAGCAATCTGGGATTGAAGCTGCAAGGAACGCAGCAATCTCAGTTGGCTTTGACACGAGCACGCTGATTCACGCTGACGTCACGCGTCTTCCAGCGCGTCTTCCTTACGACACGGTATCAATCCACCACAAAACATCAGATGCTGAACCTCCAAAATCACCATGTGTGAAACTAACTCTTTCACCGCACTCTGAGCCAATTCAATTCAATTCACTCTATTCCTGGCTACATGCCATGTGCCCAACTACAGCAATAAAACAGTAAACAACAACATCTGTACAGAACATGCAACACCAACACATAGGCTCCAGCCAATGCAGCCTCGAAAATCTACTAGCACTTCGCCACCCCTGTTCTGCTTCTCGCCACAAACCAGCACTGAATACACAATTGAGTAATTCATTGAACCTCCCTCCTCGTGCACAACTGTCACTTGCACAGAACCCACCTGAGGCTGAGAACCAACACATTGTATGTAACAGCCTCTCTACACACTGAGTCGCAGAGCCACAGAGGGCTCTCTGAAATACACAAAACTAGAGACGAGCTCCAGTAGCCTTAGCAAATGGGCAGCATGGAATCCCTTTATAAGTTTACATCATATGCTGTCAAGTACGCTGTTTTTCGAGTTGAGTAGGGACCCAGCCCTGCATAATTGTTGCTGATGATGAATTATATGGATTCTCTTCGGTGCTCACTACAAATTGGCTACAATGTGACTAGAAATTTCTTGGATAGGCTAGTCTTTGGTTTTACATATATTGGTCAATACTGTTGTAACGGCTGGGCTTGGTACGTTGAAAGGCTACCGTACTGGGCCGCAATGCTATAAGCAGTAAATCGGCAGAGTTGACTGGTTATTAGGGTTTAAGTCGGTAGCCATCTTGTTATCTGAAAGAGAAAATCAGAGAGACGTTTTCGCTAGACAGGGAGCTGAATAAGAATACATTAAAGGAGAGAACAGGAATGAGTAGGTATGCAACAACGGGGTTATTGGGTAGTTGTACAGAGGGCAACAATTAAAGCAACCTGCTGCATCATATACCATTGGACAGCGAAAGGAGATGCGACACGGTTAGTTGCGTATTAAACCACCTATGCCTTCAGAGCCCCCTATTTGCCACAAGAATGTTTTCTGACAATTAAGTACTGAAATGATAAGCTCATAACACTTCAGCATGTTATAATCTACCGTTGGTTGACAATATAAACAATGGTTAAAACAATAATTGTGCAGTTATGCTTCACTGCAGGGCATCGTGCTTCTAGCTGCAATCCCTATTTTCGAAAAATGCAGTTCTTCGTACGAGTTTTTACTTGTGTGCCAAAATTTAGATTAGCCAACTATTCCTAACGAACTGCAGCCATATCTTTATACCCTATGAGAATTAACATTGAAGCCGTATCCTTAGCAAGCTAATAGCTAGCTGTCCAGTAACATAAATCAACGTTATTGAGGGGACTTTTTCTCCATAAAGGACACGTTCCCACACTTTAATATTGATGCTTTCTTTGTTACTGGATTCAAGACACCTTTCCAACGTATTGCAAAGATTTCTACCACATGCGGAATATATGCCAGTATGCTGAAATCAGAAAAAGGATTGTTACAGTTAAAAGACACAGTCGGCTAGTGTTGTTATTTGACAACAATTAAGCTCTAACAACAATTAAATATCATCTACTAGGCGGCGTGATACTAGCCTGTGTCTAGATGTTAAAGCTATTAACCAGTACTTCTTACAACAACAAATCAATTAAGTTATCATAGAAGGTTCGAACACATATGTAGAAACAATACACTAAAAACAAACTGACACATTGAGAATCATTGACTTTGTTGTACAGTGTTTCATGATAGGTATTTGGAAACGATAGAACATGAAACGTCTAACTAAACACACGACGAAATTACAGCTTTTAAAAAAGCTGAAAAATATGATTAAAAAATTCTTACTTTTTCACTTTTGAACCAACTATTTAGAGGACGATACCACCAACTAAAGGTACCAGAGCTTGGTATGTAATTTTTATTTTTACAACCTAGGCAACGTACAGGCAACAAAAATGCAATGCTGAAAAGCCTTTACACGCTGTTTGCCATTTTGGTTAAAATTTCACGCAAAAACATTGAGCACACAGTTCTAAAATTAATTGCAACAATCTTGGTCTATCTTCTATTTAGGGTAAAGAAAGTTTTTTAAAAGTAATGAAAACTGGGTTAAATCTGCTGCAAATCAAAAAGCGTACCGTTTTAGGGAGAAATTATTACATTTTTTGGGGAGGATGTAAATTGAAGTTGGGTAAAGTTCTCCTAGGTAGGCTGGTTTTTTTTTTTAGCTTTAGCAATTAATTTCTCAAGCGCCGTTGTAAACCCTTCACAAATTTCTTACAATATGTTACTATGCAGTCCTTGGACTAAATCAGCTTTTGATTATGTCCACAGATTGCATTATGAAGTTTGTCAGCATGTGTAAACAAATGAGTTGAACGTTTTATGCTTCCCAAATTTAACGTCTAGCTCTTGTCACTTGTACACTATTCGCATACTCTTCATGAAAATTGATGTCGCAGTTGTGATTGAACTACGGTACCAAAGACAGTATTTATTTAATATAAGGGTCAATAACCGAAAACCGAGAGCATTATAAAACAATGTCACAAGGGCACGCCATTGCCCACGTGCATTGTTTTATAATGTTTTGAAAACTTCGGTTGTTATTCATTATAATGTCCATTGATCATACAATAAGAAAACACGAGCACCACACTGCAAATTCTTTGGCAATGTGATTGCCCTTTCAACAATGTCTATCGCTCTATTCCAAAAGTTTGATTACAAAACAACTCTTCAACATTTTTAAGAGAATTTATCTGAAGGGTCTGTTTGTCGCTGGGTTTGCATTGCTTGAGTGGTGATGGGGCATTTGGAATTTGGCAACAATGCATAACCACGTTAGGTTACAAGAAGTCCCAAGAGTTACATTGTTATAATACTTTCGTTATTGTTTGATGGGACAATTTCTAATTTTTAGCAACAACGCTCTGGACACAAACATTTTTTTATAGTAGAAGTAGTCTAAAGTGCCTACTCATCACTGATTTTTTGCTGCTTGAATGGTGATGGGTCACTTCAGAGTCAAGCAACAATGCTTAAACAATGACAGTCAGAATCAGGCTACAATACACTACCACAAGTAACGTGAATAGTTACGCATATGCCAGCACCTAACTAGCCTAGTAGTAGACTAGCTGTAGTAATATTCAAAGTACATTTTATTGATTGGCAGTGACATAACTAACGGGGAAGGGAGTGCAGGAAGGGAAACTGCCTTGCAAGAAAGAGGGCAGAGGGATAAATTTTCACCTCCTCAGAAAAATTATTTGCGTATATGAATACCCCGACCAATCGTAGGCCTATCTTGATTGAACACCTTTTATTTGAAGGGGTGCAAAATCTGCCTTTGCCAATATAAACATATAGCATTCTCTACCAGTCACCCAGTGACTCAAATTAATCTTGTTAATTTCTCCCTGTTCATCGTAAACCTAGTAGTAGTCGGCTAACTGTAGAAAAATTGTTGAAAAATACTGTCAAATAAAGCAGTCAAACAATATTTCTCCAAGTTTTGTTGATGATTCAATGCTTTAACCAATGTACACCATATTGCTCCTTTTTTGTATAATGCCCATAAAACAGAAGCAGCAATATGTTCAGCAATCGTTAAAGGATTGTTTGACCATTGTTGCATCAGGTCACGATATTACTCAAATGGCCATCATTGGTTAGTTGACTGAAATAGACACGTTTTATTTAATAACGACTGTGCTGGGATGTGTGTGAAGGTGGTTGGCAAGACAATTGGCATAGTAGTTCTAAGTATTAACCTTGTTTGCTTGAAAATCTGTGTACCATCATCAAAGAAACTAATTCAGTTCAGATCTTAAAGTCAGTACTTGTAATTAAGCATAAGCCTCCATCATGTTGAAATCAATTTTGAGCTCTAGTAGCATAAAAACCAACTATTTATGTGATCCTTTAGATTCTAATTATCAGCTTTTCAAGGTTACAAGCACCGTGTGATTTTGTCATTACTAGAGACGAATTATTGGAGAAGCCAGATTGCCGATTTCTCCATTTTCTGCTAGATCGATCTCTTTGACATGTGTAACTTGTAAATTCGAGGTGCGCATCATCCATGCCCAATTTACGGAATACCTTAAGGAAGGGGCGGTTTTGACCAAACCAGTTTATAAAAATAATTGGCAGAATTATCGGAAAGTTAGCACGTCAAGTTTAAAATATTAATTCATTTTTCTCCAACTTGATATTGAAAGGTTATTCCGTTACTAGCTTGTCAGTTTCAGTCAATTGATTGATTTTAACAACCCCGCCTTTTGACAGCAGTGTGATTAAACTTTTATATATTGTAAAATTGATTGGTAGAAGCAAGCTAACCGTATCAAAAAGTAATATCGTAGGTGGGTCCGCTATTTCGGATGTAACATTGCATTACATCGTTGCATCCGAAATAGCGGAACCACCTACGAAATTACTTTTTGATACGGTTAGCTTGCTTCTAAAAATCAATTGCATTACAAGCAAATAATTTAATAATCGCCATCCACTGTGCTACCTGCTTCGTTGCCTGCATTCATGAAGAATTAGGAAGAAGAGGTACATATATCTTTGCCACTAAGAAATACAGTTCAGTGAACAGTATCATTTCTGTTCTGTTCTGTCATTTATTGTAAGATGTCCGCTAAAACAAGATCAGGTATAGTGATAACTGTATGCTTTATTATTTCAACATTTTTTTTTCTATTTGGCCTTAGTTGCATTTATTTCAGATGAGTATGCTAAAACGCAACTTGCTTTTGTTCTAAACATGACATTTAGATCACAAAGGTTGACAATTGGTCGGCCCAGCTTCATTATAACCTTACTTGTGCATTGTGTTTTAGTTTTCTGAATGCAAGTTTTTAAATATTAGTAAACAGAAAATTAATCTTTCCGTTTTTGAGGACTGTTCTCTGCACGTATGCCGGTTTTTCGTGGTTTAGTGGGTTGTGCATAAGCCGTTGTTTCTTCGGTTTAAATGGAACTTGACAAATCATGCTGTCTCAATCTATTTCTGAACAAGCCACCCAAGCCATTGTATTTATAAAACCTTTACTAAGCCGAGTAGGGGAAAGATGATAATAGCTGTCAGCCAAACACACCTCAGCAAACACCTACAAGTAAACACACTAAAAATGACGTCTTTCAAGATGGCTGCTCTCTCAGTAAACACCTACAAGTAAACACACAAGAACGGACTTAATTAAAGATGGCTGTTCTCCCAGCAATCACCTGTAAGGAAACGGTACAATTAAACACACCGGTTTGACATCATTCAAGAAGGCTGCTCTCTCCATCCTGATTCGATATCCGGTTTCATCGATCTGGACATGGCACTTATTTGTTTGTTTACCTTTTTTTCTAGATTTGTTCGATTTGTATGACTAACAATGACTTGTGTACGAAATGTCATTCTTTCAGCTCAATCTGCAAGAATTTGTTGGTCAAGCCTCAGGGAGAGGGGATGGGGCACTTGGGGCCATTGGGGATATTTCATGGGGGTTCCATGGCCGATTCCATTTATACTGCTAAGTATAACAAATTTCACACTCCTAGCTTGTTTGCCAAGTATTTGTTGGTCAGGCAATGAGGAAGGGAAGAGGGTGGATCTATTGGCCTCGGGGGGAGTGGGTATTTCATGGGAGTTCTATGGCTGGTTTCAATTGTATTGCTGATAGGGACTTTTATACAAAATTTACTGCTTTGCGTTCGATTTTGTTCAAGAATTTGTTGGTCAAGCGGCAGAACGACATGGAGGAGGGTGTTAATGGCCATTGGAGGTATTTCATGGGGTTCCATGACTGGTTTGATTTGTATAGCTTGCTAAGAATGACTTGTGTACCAAATTTCATGTTTTTAGCAAAAACTGCAAGAAAATCTTGGTCAAGCCTCGTTCGAGACATGAAGGGGGTTCTTGCGGATCCTTGGGTGCTGGGGTTCCAGTTCCATGACAGGTTCGATTTGTACTGATAAGAATGACTTGTGTACCGAATTTCATGCTTTTAGCTTTATTTGCAAGAATTTGTTGATCATGCTTTACGGGGAAAGGGGAGGAGGGCACTGAGGCCCTTGGGGGATTTTCATGGGGAGTTCCATGACTGGTTCGTTTTGTAATGCTAAGATTGACTTCAGTACCAAATTTCATGCTTTAACTCGATTTGTGAGAAGTAGTTAAGCAAGCCTCATTTAGGATGCACTGGGGGCACTGGGGCCCGTGGGGGGTTTTCATGGGGGTTCCATTGCTAGTTCGATATTTACTGTTAAGAATGACTTGTGTACCAAGTTTCATGTTCTTAGCTCGATTGCCAATTATTAGTTGGTCAAGCATCAGGAAGGGGAAGAGGGGGCCCTGTGGGCCTCAGGGGAGGGTATTTCAAGGGGGTTCCTTGGCTGGTTCCATTTGTATTACTAAGAATGCTTTTTTTCTCGATTGTGTGCAAGAATTGTTGTGGTCAAGCCTCAGGGGGACATGGAGGAGGGTTGTTGGTGGCCAATAGAGGTATTTCATGGGGAGTTTCATGAAATTTGATACACACCTAATTTTTAGCAGCACGAATCGAATCAGCCATGGAACCCCACAAAATACTGTCAAGCCCACAATTATAACTCCATGTTGCCCCTCTCTCAGGCTTGAACAACAGATTCTTGCAGCTCGAGCTAACAGCATGAAATTCTGTTAGAAAAGTCATTCTTAGCAGTACAAATCGAATCATTCATGGAACTTCCCATGAAATACACCCAGGGACCCCAGTACCCCCTCTTGTCCCCAGATACTAGATCTACAAATTCTTGTATATCGAGCTAAAGGTATGACATTTTGTATACAAGACTCCGAACAACTTACCATGGTTGTTGGATTGGAAGCAGAAAAAACTACCTTGTATCTTTTGCCCGTGCTATGTAGCTCACATTTTAAAGTATAGGGGTAACGATAATGTAAAAGGCGTCTTTCAAGGCATCCCAATGTTTACGCTAGTTTAGTTCCCCATAGACTTATTTTTCTACTGCTTCTAATTCGTAGCTAACTTCCAGAATAATTATTTTTCAACCACTGCCTACCGTTGTTGTAGCTGTATTTAAACGTTTCGGACGCTATAGCTTTCACGTATGTTCTTGTCAGTGCTATCATGTTATTGGTAACTCAAATTTTTGAGTTCGCATCCTGGTGAAAATAACACTACGAGCTGTAACCAAATACTCATTAGCCAACTATTGTTTCGCAGTGTATTTCGTGATCTGGTATTATTCGCTGCAGTTTTCTATTGTTTTATCTATAAATCGTATTGTTCTTTATTGCTCCTTATTGTGCTTTACTGTGCAAGAAACAATAGCTGAACAGTAAGTAAACAATACAGGACAGAACAAACAATAGACAATTTATTTGGTTTATATTGTTTCACAATCTTGTATTGTCCAACAATAAGTTTAGCTGTTTTCTATTGTAATATCATAGATGAACAGTAAGTAGGGCATTTGCGACAATACGAACAATGGACAACTTCTACTGTCATCTATTGTTTGATTTTTTTCGTTACAATATTGTATTGTTTGATAATAAGTAATATGTACTTACTGGACTTACTGTCACCACTTGGCTTATCCCAAATGGTCGACCGACCTACTCGGGGAAATAATATCCTGGACCTAATTTTCTCGGATGACGAGCGTCTTGTCTTTGATCTTTGGGTGGGCCCGCATTTCGGGGGCAGTGACCACTGTATGGTATGTTTCTCGGTTAACTTGTCCGTTACTGGAACTGAGGAAATTTCACTCTCAACTTCGAAGACGATTCTAGGGAACATTGACTTTGATCTTCTTAGGAGTTCTCTCTCTCACATCGATTGGGACGAGCTCATCTTCAGAGTCCATTCTTCTATTGACCAAGCTTGGTCTTGTTTTCAACAGGTTCTGGCCGGACACATCGAGCTGTGCCGTGCCCCACCTCGAACTCGTGCCATGAGGAAAGGCTTCTTACCATACCGCATTGCGAAACTCGGTCGTTTAAAACTGAGGTGTTGGCATCGACTCAAGTGCAGCAAGAGCCATGAAGCGACCAACGCTTACAATGATGCACGCAGAAAGTATTCGGACTCCATTGAATCCTGGCATAAGCACCGTGAGACGACAGCCATTCGGGAGGGAAACCGGGCTTCTTTATTCAAACTCTATCGGAAATTAAATTCTAAAATACGCACACTGCCTCCCCTTAAATCAGGAAATTCCTTCGTCTTTGCCTGCCTAGAAAAAGCACAGCTTTTCTGTGATACTTTTGCCTCAAACATTATCGGTGACGATGGAAATTTGACAATTCCTAGTCGCCAGAATTCCACTGGATCACGTTCGTGTCCGCAGGCTTCCTTTACTCCAACATTGGTCTTTCAAGCTTTAAAAAAACTCAAAAATAGTAGAGCTTGTGGCCCAGATGGCTTCTCCGCCTTCCTGCTCCGTGAAGTTGCTGGAGAGATTTGTCACCCACTCTGCAAGCTTTTCCAGTGCTCATACACTGAAGGCAAACTCCCCCGAGAATGGTGTTCGGCAAATATTATTCCAGTTTTTAAGAAGGGCCACTCTGCCGACCCTCTTAATTACAGGCCAATTGCCTTGACTTGTGTCACGTGCAAAGTCATGGAGTCTTTGATAAGAGACACTATGGTTGCCTTCTTCGAAAACAACAGTATCATCACCCAGGATCAGTTTGGGTTTCTCCCGTCACGATCTACTACCCACCAATTACTTTCTGTCCTTGATAGGTGGACTTCTGCCTTGGATGTCGGGGTTTCATCTGACGTTGTCTACTTCGATTTTAAAAAGGCCTTTGAGTCAGTTGTACATCGAAAACTGCTTCTTAAGATCGACGGTTGTGGTATCGTTGGAAACCTCAAGGCTTGGCTAGCTGCCTTTTTGGCTAACCGCACCCAGAGAGTGATTGTTGGAAAATCTTCGTCCTCCTGGGTTCAGGTCCCTTGTGGGGTCCCCCAGGGTTCCGTTTTGGGGCCACTTCTTTTCCTAGTTTACATCAATGATCTCCAATTTCCTTCCGATGACTGCTATGGTTTTAAATTTGCTGACGATTTAAAGATTGGTGCGGAGATTCTCTCTCCCTCTTGCTCCCCTGTTCTGGAAGCTCAGATTCTTCATGTGGCTGACTGGTCACAGATCTGGCAACTTCCACTTTCTGTTCAAAAATGCTGCACCTTTCATGTTGGAAATCGTAACTGTGGTAACCTTTATTTTCTGGACCAGTCACCACTTCCTTCCGCCAATGAAATGTGCGACCTTGGGGTGTGGTTTTCCGGCAACCTGAAACCATCCCTTCATTGCAGGAAAATCTGCGCTCTAGCTTATTCTCGATCAGCCATTGTACATCGTTGTTTTATCTCCGGCGACATCCCTACTAAGATCTGGGCGTTTAAGGTATTCGTGCGTCCTATCCTAGAATATGCCACTCCTGTTTGGTCCCCATACTTGCTTGGCGACATCGATCGTGTTGAGAAAGTCCAGCGCCGTTTTACAAAAAGTCTACCAGGGTTTAGAAACCTCGAGTATGGTGAACGTCTGCGCAGAACTGGCCTGGAGTTGTTGGAGCTCCGTCGACTCTGGTTCGATCTTATCTTGGTCTTTAAGATTCTTCGAGGCCTTGTCAGAGTTGATCTCCCTCTCTTTGATTTTGCACCTCGCTTGATGTGCACCCGTGGTCATGACTGGAAACTGGCGTACCCCATTTCGCATTTGGACTGTCGTCATAACTTCTTTTCTGTCCGGGTTATACCGATATGGAATGGCCTTAGCAAGGCGACTGTTGGGTCTCCCTTCCTTGCAGGGTTTCGCCGCCTTCTCCGTAGGGAACCCCTTGATAAGCATTTGAAGCGCCCCAATGATTATTTACCACTTTGATCACCTCTTCATAATCTAGGAGCAGTGTTAGTGGGTCACCCCCCTTCTGTCACCCTTCCACGTCCGTGGTAAATGTACTTAATATTAATATTAATGTAGTGGAAACAATAGCTGAAGAGTAAATAAGCATTTCTGGACAGTACGAACAATACACAACTTCTGCTGTTGTCTAAGCTTCTTTTACAATCATACAGTCTGACAATAAGTTTTGCTGTTTTGTATTGTAAAACGGTATTGTTTACGTTTATGTTTATTGATTGAACAAGCCTTGACGCTATACAGTCACAGTGGCTATTGCACTGACAACAATAATAGCAGTAAGTAAGGTATTCATGAAACTACCTAGACACACGCTAGTGTGTCGCCGCCAAGTAACAGTAGATCATCCCATTGTAGACATCCGATTGTTAAAAAATTGATTGTTAATGAAAAAAAGGCGGCCACTAACAGACGTGTCTGTTAAGTGTAAGCAACTAAAAGCATATTTTGGCATAAGCATATTTTGGCATGTTGAGGATAAATCCCAATGTGACAGAAATCTTTTAGATTGTGGTAAATGTAAGGGGAAGGTGCAGGGATAAAGGAAAAATGAAAGTTAAATGCTGAGTGTCCACCATTCATAGAGAGAAAGATGCATCAATAACGTTGTTTTTATGTTACTGACTAGCTTGCTAGTAAGTAGTAACTAGCTAGCTAGTAAAGCTGGCCCCATGTTAAATCCCATAGACTCATTGCTCATGGCTAGCACAAAATTGAGAATGCCTGCGAAGCTGAACTTTTCCACAGGATGCATGATGATTGATGATCTGAGCCTGGTCCTTTTGTTGGTTTGGGGGGTGTAGGGATCAGGACAAATGTGTGGAAGGGTTTTCAAATTCGCCACCAGGGAATTTAAATTTCGTTTCTTTTCCAAGTTGCAACCAAATATTTTAAGCAACAATGGCTTGAACAATCAAGACTGGTTCTTATATTTATAGTAAATCTAAAAACGAACGAACTAAAAACTGAACTGTAACGAAACACAAAATAAAGAAACATTAACGTTGCCGTGGATTGCGTAAGAATAAGGGGATGATCGTTACATGATGGTTACACAACAACACGAGCATCCTCGAGCTAATGGGGTGTTTTCAATGACCAAAAAATAAAATGCTTCGCATTTTGCTGGTTTAGTAACAGCGACCTTCGGGGGTTTCTGCATGACTAATCTTGAAAAATTAAGGGGATGGTGCAGGGATAAACAAAACAACTGAAGGGGATGCTCTGATTGAGTGAGCAAAGCAAACGAAATCAGCGATTGTCAGCCAATGTGTGCAAAAATAGGATTGAAGCAACTTAAGCAGACGATGTGACCTTATGTACGTTCACAGTCAATGAAAGTTGTGATTTCCATCCAAAACCATAACTGGTAGAAAAACCCGCCAAGTTTCCAAAAACGGTAGGCCTTTGAAGGTAGTGATAGTAGTGGTAAGAGGATTTACCTTGGTGGCCTTTCCCTGGTTGAATTTATATCACTACCTTCAAAGGCCGACCATTTTTGGAAACTTGGCGGGGTTTTCTACCAGTTTTGGTTTTGGATGGATACAGATAACTTCTACTGTGTTCTTTGGTTTGTACTGTCCATTTTAGTTTAATATTGTGAGATACAGGTATTTATGGTTTCTTTTTTATATTATTATTAGAAGTCGTACCCGTCTTAGCCATGGGTTTTGTTTCATCAATGTTTATTTCCCAGTTTTCAGTCCTCTCCCCTCCTCCTTTCCTCTTATCCTAAACTCCTACTCATCCTTTTACTTCCCTTCCTCTCCTTTGCTGCACATAGCTGAATTTGGATGGTTAATTGAATTAAAGATGTTTTGTCAGTTATTTATTTTTTATCCACAGTAACGGTGTTATACGTTATTAAGGAACCTAGGCTAAAGCACTGAATTAGTTTTGTGAAAGCACAACTGTACGGGACACATGGGACACTTACCAAATAAAGCTACATTATACATCAATGCACTTTCATTCTGGGAAGGTTGCAGTTATAACACTGATAAATCATTTGATAGTTTCCACTGATCCATGACCGTAAAGTGCAACACACGTATTCCACACAATAAGTGGGGTGTCGGTTGATCAAAAAAATTAAATAAACAAGTAAAAGTCAACTCAATGAAGCTGTACGTATTCCTTTTAATCCATTTTAAAAGGACTGAAATTGGTGGTACTAGACTGAGCGACAGAAAAAAAGTGCTAAAATCGTCTACAAAGGAAAAAAACGGAAATACCACAATGATTCAGCTTAAATAATTTGTGCTGGTATTAGGCATAAAAACTTTTAACAACTAACACTTTATAACAATCTGGAAAACATAATCTAAAAAATTGGGAAGGTCAATAGAAACCCATTTTCCCATGCACAACCCCCCAGGCTAGGATATTCAAAACTTGGACAGAGTTGAAACGTGTAGTACCGGTTGAAAGATTGGGAGTGTGGGGGAGGATACAAGAATTCGAGACTTGGCTGCCAAACAGCCTAGGCTTGAATTCTTTCTCACCCTCCCCCCCCCCCCACAATCTTCAAAACGAACTGCAAAAGATGAAATCGGCAACTACATGCAAAAAAAAAATGAATACAACTCAAAAGTAAAAAAAAATCTGAAGAACACTAGTTTACCTACACACAATCGTCGAAACAGTACAAAACGTAAAAATATCAATCGCTTCCTTAATATTGCATAACATGTTCAACAGATTTCCTTTGTTCTTTATTTATTTACAATTGTTTAAAAAGACCTATTAGAACGATAAAGTACGGTATTTTTTTTCATATTATTTAAGGGTGTATAAGAGATTGTAATTTTACTGAAACCTTGCATATGCATACCCTATTCTCAAGTTTCACAGCACCAAGTCCATGCAACTTGCACACACGATATTGATCATGCTAGATATACCCAGCTTTGATAGGCCATCATCAATACTGAATGTTGGAGCTCGCTTACACTGCGTGGTAGCAGCATGCAACTTTCAAATCCGTCAGTATTTACAAAGCCACATTTGTTAAAGAATTTTCAATGAAAAATTTCAGAGTTTTATTTGACAGGTAATGTGCAAAGAGGAAAAAAATCGTTTTGAAAATCGCTCAGTTTGGCATTCAACAGTGATCCAAACTCCATTCAACACATAGGTATTGAGTGCTGCCGCGATGAGTATTACAATGACTGTGCTACCAAAAGCTACAATACATTCCATTGTCAGCCGTCTTTGCATGTTGATGATGCGAAAAAGGTTGAACCCAGAGGAATCGATTATAGGTGATAAAAGAGTAAGTTGCATGTCATGAACAACATACTGAAATCAAAAAGGATGACGTGCTACATATTGATAATGCCACTCTGAAACTCGGTTAAAGAACCGGAAACGACAGTTGATTTGGTTTATAGGTAGCAGAATAATTTGAAAGCTTGGGTTGGGTTGTGTAACTACTGGATGGTATACAGCTGTAAAAGTAAGTATTATGACGTTTCAGATTTTTGATGATGATTTTAGTTAAAACATTTTGTGCCCAAAGTGACAATTTGAATGAAATTAGTATTAAACATTGTTCTGAGACGCATATCTTGCAACTATTAGTCTAGCCAATTCGAGCAACTCATGAAGATAATAAATAATTACTTTTATTAAAAATGGAAATAACTGATTTGGCAAAGCATCTAATTACACTGATAATCAAAGTCTCAGAAATGACAGAAATCTGTGCTGCTTAGAGTTCAAAGCAAATAAGACAATAACAGAAATACAGATTATTTGATATTATTCTCCCATCACCTATCCTCGAACATATACTAAAGGAAATCAAAACTGTCATCAATCAGTAGCTTTTCAACAATACAATGAAAACTAAAACTACTTAAAATCAATGTTGCGCAGAAAAAATGATCAGCTTGCCAAGAACTCCACAATGATTAAGCAAGAAGCTACTGTTAATAGAAGAAGTAATTCGGTCATAGGTTTTAACCCTTTAAGGCACAAATTATTTTTGGTAACTTTTCTGTTAAGTTCCATATGCCAGTTGGAAGATTAGAACCAGCATTCACTTAGTTTGGGGAGAAGCATGCTGACCACTGGAATGTTGCAGCAGGTTTTGCACGTGGTTCCTGGTACCCCTTCCAAAACATGAGGTCTGCTTGAGAACTTATTTCTGGGCCTGTTTAGTAGTTGTCATTACTTGAAGGCATCATGCACGAAAGGGTTACGCTGGGCCAAGATAAACATTGTATAACCCTTTCTGGCTAAATTCTTTCTGGTTACTTTTTTTCACTCGTAGGCCAGTCGCAGGATTCACTAGATTTGCAGACGAGGATGTTGACCACTGGGCTTTTGCTGCTTGCTTTACTCGGGGTTCTTGAGGCTCCCTCACAAAGCTTGTGGTATGCATAGGGGCATACTTCTTTGAATGTTTAGTAGCTGGCCTTATTTGTAGGCATCATGTACGAAAGGGTTAAGTTGGGCCAAGAAAGGCATTAAATAATCATTTCAGGTACGAACAATTTCTGATGACTTTTTTTTGGCCAGACACAGGATTCGAACTAACATTCACTTGGTTTGAAAACAAGGGTGCTTACCATTATATTGTTGCTGCTCGCTTTGCTAAGGGTCACCAATACCCCACTCACAAAGTTTCTAGTGCATGTAGGGATCTACGTCTTTGGAAATAACTAAGTTATTTGCGTTGTTCATCGTAGCAGCACAGACATTGTGCTTACCAGGGTAGCTGACAACACCGAGGCTTTATCCCTCACGCTGCTGTCATTGAGGGTCAAATTTATACTTGGGTATATCCATGATGGCTTCAGTGATTTGCAGCTGTCTTCTATGTCTGATTTTATTAACTCAGAGCTTAGTCGTGACACAACGATTGTTCTTGGAGATTTTAACCTCTCAACCGTAGATTGGTCACTGGCGACAGCCAATAGTCATCATCACCACCAAACTTTTTTAAATGATATTGCTGGACATGGTTTTACACAGCTCGTTAGGGAAACGACTCGAGGCGACAACATATTGGATATTGTTTTAACAGATGATGACCGGATCATTTTTGATGTTAACATCGTCCCTCATCTTGGTTTAAGCGACCATTGCATCGTAAATTTCCATTTGAATGGTTCAGCAAATTCCATTGTTATGACTCACAGCTCTGCCAAAATCAATTATCTGGCATTAAGGGCAGTGCTTTTGGAGGAGGATTGGTCAAACACACTGGCTGTAATCGTTTCGGTTGAGGTAGCCTGGGATAATTTTTATTCTACTCTTAAAAATAAGCTGGTCCAGTGTTGTTTTACCAGACGCAATCAAAAGTTACCAATTGAAATTCTTAAACTTGGAAGGAAGAAGTTATCACTGTGGCAGCGGTATAAACGGGACCGCTCCCTTCTTAATCGTTCTGCTTACAATGAGTGCAGGTTGCAATACTCCAAGGCTTTACTCGAAAATCGCAAAGCAAGAGATGGATCTGCGCTTTCTGATGGGAGCCTTGGTTCCCTATATTATCTGTATCGTGAAAGAACAAATACTTCCAGATCTATCCCACCACTTAAAGATTATGGCAATTTTATCACTGATCCACTTTGTAAAGCATCGACCTTTAATACTTCCAAGCTTTGCTTTCCCGCTTGCCTGGCCAACGGAAAACCGTGCTTTTCTGCTGGATCCCGGGCCATGTTGGGATAGGTGGAAATGAGCAAGCGGATTCTGCAGCAAAAGGGGCCCTCGGACGCTTTTCCAACTCTGCGTCTGAGGTTACATGCTTTTTGGCAAGCCTCGTGGGATGGACAGGACGGCAATAAATTACGAGCTATTAAAGGCAATGTTGAGGAATGGCACTCAGCGTGTCGCCGCAGTCGCCATGAGGAGGTGGTGTTGGCCCGTTTGCGCATTGGTCACACTCGACTTACTCACTGTTTCCTTTTGCGGGGGGTTGACCCTCCTGAATGTTATTGGTGTCGGCGGCCACTTACGGTCCGGCACTTCCTTGTTGATTGTTGCCATCTTGATGGTTTTCGTTGTCGTTTCCATCTTCCGCATGACATTGTGCGTCAATTGGGCGATAAGTCTGTCCTCCTGTCCGGTGTTTCTCAATTTTTGCAGGAGGTACAGATGTATGACAAGATTTAGATTAGGGGTTTGAATAATATCTCTGTAATGTGTGGTGCAGTGGCAACCCGGACCACTGCACTGTGACTGAGGTTGGCGCTAATGACCAAGCTGTCGACGCGCCATTAAGCCTCATCTCCCCCCCCTTTAATATTATTTTTTCTAAAAACGGAATTGTGGACAACGACTCTCAGCCACCGATGCCAAACAGTCAGGTGGTAACTCGGGAATGCTGTACAATGGTGAAGTTTACCCCAATGTAGTGTTTTGAATGCACTTTCGGCTTTAAAGCCGTCTCACTCGGTTGGTCCTGATAGGTTTTCAGCATACTTTTTTAAGAGATCAGATCCTTTATTTGTACCCCCTTGGGCCATATTTTTAATTTGTCCTTTTCTTCGGGTCGTTTGCCTACAATTAGGTCAACCGCCAATGTAATTCCAATTTTCAAAAAGGATTATGCTGCAGATCCACACAACTATCGGCCTTGATGGCAGTACCATGCAAAATCATGGAAACCATCATTCGGGACTACATGGTTTATTCTGAAACTCGCAAGCTGATTAGGGAAGACCAATTTGGCTTTGTGAGTGGTCACTCTACTACACATCAGCTGCTGGGGGCATTAGATGGGTGGACCGACACTCTAGACGTTGGTGTGCCATCGGATGTAGTTCTTTTTGATTTTAAGAAAGCCTTTGAGTCTGTTGTTTAACGAAAACTTCTCTTTAAGCTCAGATTTTATGGTTTTGATGGAGCACTTTTAAACTGGCTTGAGGCCTTTTTGGTTGGGCGTACCCGACGTGTAAAAATTGGAAACTTGTTTTTGGAACCAGTGCAGATTGTCAGTCGGGTTCCACAAGGGTCAGTTTTAGGGCCGTATCTATTCATTTTGTATTTAAATGACTTGCGTTGCAACCCAGTCAATGCAAGTCACGAGAAGTCTGCTGACGACCTTAAGTTGCACTCTGCTATTGTAAACTCGACCTCAAAATATCAATTGCAACTCGAGATCAATTTTGTGGCTCGTTGGTATGTGGATTGGCAGCTGCCTATTTCGGATGTAATGAGCAAATCCTTTCATATAGGGCATTTTAACAGCAACCATTCATATATATTGAACCGGACCACTCTTCCGAGTGTTTGTTCAGTTAAGGAGCTCGGTGTTTGGTTTGACTCCTCCTTAAAATTCACCACCCATTGTAATTACATAGTGGCAAATGCTATCGTCATCTCGGAATTGTAAACCGGATTTTTAATTCTGGCAGTGTGGAAACTAAAATCCGTGCTTTTAAAATTTATGTTCGCCCGCTTTTAGAGTATGCTTAACAGGTTTGGTCCCCTTACCTGTTGCGAGACATTGACCATTTGGAACCAGTGCAGCATCGTTTTACAAAGCGGCTGCCTGGCCTTGCACAGCTGCCTTACTATCTGCGTTTGAAGCGTCTCCGGCTGGACTCCCAGAACTGCGCCGACTTAAGGCTGACCTAATTTTGACATTTAAAATTCTGCGCAGCTTTCTGGAAATGGATTTACCATTCTTTGACCTTAGCCATGTGAGCAGGACTAGGGGTCATAGTTAGAAATTACTTCTCCACTCAGCCAGACTTAATTGCCGGAAGTACTTTTTTCTGTTAGAGTGGTCCCAGTGTGGAATGCTTTATCTGAGCGAATCGTTGCGGCTGCTTCCGTCAACAGCTTCTTGAGGAGTTTAATTTTGCCAAATTTCTGAAAAGACCCAATTATGTTGTCGCCTGCTAGTTGGATGGTGATTTCTGTACTGGTGTATGCCCAGTAATGCCCTCTTGTTCATGATCATGTCTTTCCTGGTGACCATAGCTTTTTTTATTATGATGAACTTTTTATTTTATCTTGATTTTGATTGACAATTGGTTTAGGCCAGACTTTAAAACTGCGATGCATTTCTTTTATTTTATTTATTTATTTTATGTTTTTTCAACATTGACAATGGTACAGATTTTCCCCTCACTCGTCCCTCACCTTTGGCGATGCAATCGGGGACCACTGTGTCCATGGTAGGTCTAACCTTGGTGGTAAGGCATTCGTGACCCCAACCCTACACCATCAACCCTTCCTTTACAGCCGGGCATTCATCTTCGTTTTCAACTTTTAAATTCCTAAATTTTACAATTTTTTATTTTTGTTTTAACTTCGGATGGCAGTAAGTGCCCACCTGGTCCTTGCCATTCCGGTTGCGTGTGCAACAAACTTATTATTATTATTTTTGATTTTAGTGATATCAACGGAAAAAAAATTCGAACAATTATACCTATCGTAAAATTGCCAATCTGTTTTCACTCAGTTGCCTATTTTTGTTCCATATTCCTTTAGGAAAAGTCTCCTAACTTGTAAGCACGAACGCATGCCTTCCCTGTACTCCATAGAAAAAGAGATGCAATCGATCCATTCTCCCATCCCAACACACCCAGCAAAAAAGACCAGTACAAAATGCATGTCAGGGAGGGGGAGAGACTATAAAACAGGTGAAGCTACTCCTTTAGCATGTGATTCTTCCTCCCCATGCCCTTTAAAGAGGTCTGCAAAACAAGCTCACCTTGGAAGTAGCCAGACAGATAAACATAAGCATGGGTTTCCTGGAGGTCTGTTCAAAAGGGAATGTCTTGCACCAATTCATCTGCTGGAAAGTTGCACGCTTGAACCAACCTCCTCCCACATGTTCATTCACCATGCATTCACTTTGGCTGCAACACTCATCAACACTCTTATTTCATTAATGGGCAACTACTGTCAGATCCCATAATTCTCACTGTAACCTTGGCATTACAGTAGACTCGAGTTTGATTTTCGACATTCACGTTCATCTTGTTGTTACTAGGACCTATCGTAAGGTGTACTACATACTCAAGTAGTTCTCAAATCTTACTCCAACTATTTTTTTCTAAACTTTACATGGTGCTTCTTTGACCAATCTTAGAATATTGCATTAGTAGTGATAAAAGGCGATATTGAGTCACGGATGAACGTATTGAAACCAAGATGGCCGCCCCCACTGGACGCAGCCATCTTGGATGCCATCAATCTGGATGAAGGGGAAACATTTTGTCGATCAGTACGAGGGTTTTTTTCTTAGTCCCCCTCACCCCACGGGCCCCCACCCCCAGACCGCCCCACCCCACGGGACCCCACGCCACGGGCCACCCATGAACCTCGATGTGGACAAGGATGGGAAATAACATATTGTTTATCTGGACGAGGAGGGTTTTCGTCACCCCCCGCACTGCCCCACCCCACAGGACTTCACCCGCGGGCCCCACCCCATGAGACCTCACCTCCGTGCCATCTTGAACCTTTCAAAAACGTCGTTCTGGATGTGGGTGAAAATCTGGTCCGGGGATTCCCTTTCTCACTTTGTGTTGATTGGTGGAAACTGGGAAATTCCCATTTTACTTTGTTCAGATTGGTTGAGATAAATATTTAAACATCGTCGATGAAGGTAGGAGAGCAAATTTTTTGACGATCTGGATGAGGGGTAAAGTGCACCGCCCCCTAACTCAAACATGTAGATGGTTAACACTCCCACATAGCCCCGATCGACTTCTTTACAATTTTTAATGCTAAGTGTCTGTTTAGAGGGTATATTATGCACTTTCAGCACTTTTTTTTACTACTAAGAGTGTCTTTAGAGTGAATATTATTCACTTTCAGCACACATTTACTACTAAGAGTGTCTTTAGAGGGAATACTATGCACTTTCAGCACTTTTTTACTGCGAAGAATGTCTTTAGAGGAAAAACTGTGAACTTTCAGCACTTTCTGACTGCCAAGAGAGTCTTCTGAGGGAAAATTGTGCACTTTCATCATCTGTATGGGGAGTGTAACCATCTAACCATGTTTGTGTTGTGCACTTAAACCTGTTTCCCACGTGTTAAAACCCACTGCCCAATTCCGACATGCCGGATTTCATCCATCTGGATGGGGAGGGGGACACAATTCTTACTTCTAAAATTGTATTTACAGGGAAAATTGTGCACTTTTCACATAACTGGGTTGGGCTTAAAAAATCAATTCTTAACTGCTAAGGCTGTGTTTAGAGAGAAAATTGCGAACTGTCCTCTATCTGTATGGGGGTGTAACCTTCTAATTATATGTGCTTCCAACGTGCTGAAACCCGCCTCCAGTGTGATTAATTTGGGGCTGGACCATCAGCTAACTTTTTGACTGCGCGCTGTAAATACTACCAAATTCTGCCATGTGTGGCACTTAGAAACCAGACAATATTCCCATCAGGATATGTGAATTATATCAAAACACATGTAAATTCCACGTCCAGCGGGGACCCCGTAAAGTGGTCTGTCGGTGGTGGCGCCATTGGGTAACCAGATATACTTGGAATTTACGGGGATAAATTACACATGTTATGGTGGGGCTACCCCCACCAAATTTACGGAGAATTTACCTGTGTTTGATATAATTTACACATCCTGATGGGAATATTGTCTGGTTTCTAAGTGTCACACATGGCAGAATTTAGTAGTATTTACAGCGCGCAGTCGAAAAGTTCACTGACGGCCCAGCCCCAACTTCATTACACGGGAGATGGGTTTCAACACGTGGTAAACACATATAATTAGATGGTTACACCCCATACAGATAGAGGAAAGTGCACAATTTTCTCTCTAAGTTCCTCTTATCAGTTAAGAATTGATTTTTCTTTTTTCAAGCCCAACCCAGTTATGTGAACGTCCACAGTTTTTCATGTAAAGACATTCTTGGCAGTAAAAAAGTGCTGAAAGTGCATAATATTCCCTCTAAAGACACTCCCCTCGAAACACCCCCCTCGTCCAGATAAACAAAATGTTATTTCCCATCCTCGTCCAGATCGAGGTTCGAAGGTGAGCCATTGGGTGGGGTCTCGTTGGGCAGGGCCCATGGGGTGAGGTCCCGTTGGGTGGGCTGGCACGGGGGTGGGGCTTGTGTGGTAAGGACGGTTAAGAATGAAACCTTCGTTCATATCGACAAAATGCTTCCCCCCTACCCGTCCAGATTGACACCATCCAAGATGGTGATGTCCAGTGGGGGCCGCCATCTTGGAAAACAAAGTGGCGGCTTGGAAAACAAAATTATGGCATTCAGTGGGGGTGGCCATCTTGGTTTCCTTTCATTCATCCGTGACTCAATATCACCTCTTATCACTACTTGCATGCAAGTTGGCTTACCTGCTATGCAACTTACCTGAAAGAGTTGGAAGCCTGCCAGCGCAAACTCTCCAAATGGTATTCGTCTATATGCATCTCCTTTTCAGAATATCTGCGCTCCTCAAATCTTCCACCTGCCATGACCGTCTTTTCTTGGCGATATCATTCTAGCCAGCGAATTCTTCCTAGCTTAAGTAATAATGATACTAATTCATTGCTTAATTCCATCTCAACTAGTGAACACAGATTCCAGATAGTTGTACGGACTGCTAGCCATAACCTTCGTCAAAGGTTTTTCAAGTAGAGGGTTGTTTCCCGTTGAAATTCACTCCCTGACTGAGTTGTCTGTGCACCGTCATTAGCTTCCTTAAAAACCTGCTGTGAGTGATCCTCTGTCTGTGGGTGGGTGGGTGCTTATTAGTCTTAGATTATGCACCATCAACATGTTACATATTAAGCACATAAGGGAAGAGGGGGGCTAAAAAATATGTGAAAATACTCCACTAGCATCTGCGTCTGCCTTCCCCATACCCTGTTAAAACACCCCCCATAAAAAGTACGTTGCGGATGGGGACCACGCTTAAAAACCCACCAGTACTTTCCCCACATCCTGCAGAACAGGCTGCAAAATAAGCTCACTTAGAGGCTGATTTGACCAGCAAAAAGCATAACAACATATTTTGACAACATGTTCGAAACAACATATTTATGACAGTTCTTCTACTATTGATAAATTTATTTTTGTGTTTTATTTTATCTATTATTTAATTTATTTACAGATATTTTTAGTGTTTTTTTTTCAATTTCAAACTTAGTATCAAGTTCGGTGCAAGAATTTGTTAAAATTTTTAAGGAATCGTCGTGGAGGAGGGTGCTGCAATTTAAGGAACATTTAAAGGATTTGCCAAGTTTGACCAAAAGTATCTTCGATTTATTTTCCAAAATCGTTCCAAAAAGAAAGTGTACTGAAATATAGTGATAAACAGTGAAAAATTGCTGTCAAACACGGTTGTTGCATTGTGATGCATCAGGTTATTAAGGTTAAAGTAGTAGCACAGCCACTGGGATTGTCAAAACTGTAGAAGTTAGACAAACTTGATAAGTTATTGGGTTTTAGTGCTAACCCTTGCTTGAGGTAAGACCGTGACAAAATACAAATAAATTCATGAAGCTTCCTCAAAACTGAAAAAAAATTGTTCCTGCAAGCTTTTTTCATGTGGACGAACTGTACGATACAGTAGTAAACAATGCTACATCTTTTTAGAAGAAAATTTGTTGTTAATTTTGTAGTCGAAGTAATTTTGTTTGCAGGGATCAAGTCAGGGGTAATATTCCTCTGCAACAGTATTAGGGAATAATGATTATGCTGGTCGTGTAAGAAGATCGGTTAGTCCAAGGTTAATTCAAAAAGTTAGCCAATTTCGGAACTGATTTTAGTAGAAAAAGGTTGAATTCAGAAATTTCCTTCTGTTTTGAGCCACACGTATTCGTCCTGTGGATAGACCCTCGGCATTGCTAGGCCATACACATAACTTTCAAAGGTTTCGACTTTGATTATGGACCAGATATATGCCACATGTTCATACTCCTCATCACTGAATCCTTTGTCTTTGAGTTTAGAACAGTATTTCTTTTTCGCCGGCAATTCCTATCCTTTGAACACGTAGTAGTGGACTGTTACATACATGTAAGGGTGTACATACATGATTATTACATGTACCCCTCTGAGGACCACTGCACTGTGACTGAGGTTGGCGCTAATGACCAAATTGTTGACGCGCCATTAAGCTTCAATCCCCCCCTCTCTGAGGAATTAACCCCATAATACCTTATTTGTTTGCTAGTGGACAGTCCGGGTCTACATTCCGAGAGCGATTCTGTGGTGGATGTGAAACAAGGCGGATGAATTTAGAGCCGAAGTAATGATTTTCTTTGCGTGATTTTAAGTTAAAGTTTGCAGAGAAGAAACGATGAAGTAAAAACTGACCAAGATTTTCATTTTAATGATGACTTTTTTACGTTTAATCTTGATGTTTTCCTAAAATGTCATACTCATACACGGTTCAGTACACCGAGCTATTATATCCACATTCTAAAAAAATGGTTCCCACAGCTGACACGTGCAAATACAAGCCGTAACTTGCCGTATTGTTACCTACTACGAATGTGTTATTTCACACCTGACCATTGCTGTTCAGGCCATTTTAACCTCATCAAGCAGAGAAATTTAAGGATTTAATTACGGTTCAGAGCTGCTTTACCCACTTCAGTAAATTGATAAAAATGCCTAAATATTGATCAAAACCATCATGGCATGTTAGACCATAATTCGTAATGGATACTCAACAGACAGAAGCAAGTCTAAAGAGCTGTCCATCAACAAAGGGATTCTTTGCAGAGTGTATCCAGCTGATTTACTGCCCACATCTTCACACAGTTTTCTCTGCACTGATGGTGTTCAACACAGGCAGCACTCTGATATACAGTAGGTTGCATTTTATATTGTGGAAAGGGCCTAATTTTTTTACTCTTATGGAAGGTTCATGGGTATCTTCCACCCAACGGTTTCGCCTTTCTCGGAAGAAATTGCTCCAAGTGGATTCACTACATTGAAAATGTTCGGGCAAAAAGAATATGCACCTGTATTATTTAAAGTTGTGTGCGTTTGGTATTTCACGATGAAGGCTGCAAATAATTATTATACGAAAAAACGTGGTTATGGTGACAAAATGGTTACAACAACTGTCCGGGTTGCTTACTTTAATACTAATAAATGCAAAAAAGGGGGCAAAGATTGGTAAATAAAAAGCGTAATTGAAGCGTAATTCAGTATTGAAGCGTATTGAAGCGTAATTTTGCAATTCAGTATATAGACTTATTATGCAGGCCATTTTTATACACTTTAGCATTAGGATTTGTTTTCTGTTATCTTAGCTTCTTCTTGCTACTACCTAGAGGGTTTACATTCGCCTGAGTTGAGGGTCTGCTACTAAAACATGCTTCTTGTGCCTAGATCGTATTTGTTCCAAGGCATCAACTGCATGTGCCTGTGTTGCCAACCCACTGGTCTTTCAGCAGTGCCAGGTAATAGAAACCTCTAACGATTTCAGCCATACTAGACCCTGGCAATTTTTTGTTGAAGTACATGATTTCACTTGGGGTGACCAAGAGAACATTTCAGGATACTCTTTCATTTTGTTAATTTCTTTAATGGCATTGGCATCTTCAGTCGTGCAATTTTTGTAAAATGGTCCTCTCAATTCTATCACCGTATTGATGATCCTCATCATTGTCGTCAGACAAGTTGATTTCTACTGCTGCTGGGAAAGCTGTTGGTTGTGCTGCTGGAATGTGAGTGGGACTTATCTGCTGATAAACGAGATAACACTGCTGATACTGAATGACTCTAGTATGGGGATCCGATGTGCCATTATTCAGTAATATTGGCATTTCTATATCCAATGATGCTATGATTACACCATAAAGTTTGGGCTTGGTTGATGGCAGTGTTGTACTGATGTGATTGATCGACAGGGAGCAAAGTTAATTTTTGCATGTGTGCTATGATTTAAGAACATGCCCCAAGAATTCCTCCTAGAAGTTGGCAAGCTCCAATTACAGAAACCTAATAAAACCTCCATGCTAATTAAGAATGCATTGCTAACACGTCAAATTCACATGTCACTCAGCCAGCTGATGTACTAAACACTTATATTTAACTAATTGTTGTTTCTGGTCAGGTGACAAGGTTACAGTACATTTCGGCAACACTTGCACAAGAAATAGAGATATCTTTAACACGAACTTGAAGTAATCCAGCCACTTTGGCTACTTTCAGCCACTTTGGTGATGCTTTCAATAAAAGCATAGCACTGGTCCTCTTGTAAAAGCATCCTGAGCAAATGCATTGAAGTTAGATAAGCTGGTAGATTTGCTAAACTGGCTCTATATGACAGAACCGGATAGTTTGCGCAGTTCCTTGAATTAATGATGGCTGTAGCGATTACAGAAGTTCCTTTGGCTGCGAAAAGACATTCTTCATCTTGAATACAATTTGTTCGATGGCAAAATTGCTGATCCCCATTTCATGTTATGCTGCTCCTACATGTGCATCTAACATTGTCTTTCTGTTCACAATCGGAAATGAATTTTTTCGGAATAATGAGGCAGGTGCAAGCGATCTGTCAGGCAAAATAAAGAGGGTTTTCCATCCTGTGGCCCAATCGGTGCATGACTGTAGTCCACACAAATTGGCAGGGAGATTACGAATGTGTGTGTATGGGGGGGGGGGGGGGTTCGTTTAAACAGCAATCTTTTTGCCACTTTCCCAGTCGCATATCTCGACTGGGTCAAGTCTATTGCTTCTCTGTGCTTCTGTCAAAAACACTGTGTCAAAGCCGAAAAAGCTTGCCGCCTGCAATATAACGTGTGTAATTGTCAATAATACTGTTGATGTCGCTGCCATTTTACTGTAAAAACATATAAAATGGGGTGTAAAGTTGGTCAGGGGCAAAAAAAGGTAGCACTTTGAAATGCAGTGCAATAATATGTCATGTAGAAAAAAAAAATAAAAATGCTTTAAAAAATGTGTGTTCAAAAAAGGTGGTGGGGTGATTTTGCGATGGTCGTTATTTTATTGCAAAAAGGTTCCTCGGTTGCTTGAGAAAACGTCGAGTTGTATAAGACGTTAGTTATCTTCATCAAAAGTCTTATTGTGGTGTGTAAAACGCGATAAAGAATCAAAGGAAATATGAAAGGAAAGTAGGAGACCCGTTGCTTGCTTTTAATGTCTTCTTTGCCGGTATCCGGTAGTTGCTGTTTTGAAAATTGAGTCTATTCAGCAGTCCCAGATATCGTGCTGGTATCGGAAGTTACTGCCGGAAGCAGTTTGGCTTCGATTCTGAGATGCTGAATCAGGTTTGCTGGTTGTTTGGTCACGCATAGCGATCGACGCGTTTGAAGCAACGTCCGTGTTATCTTGCTGATGATGTGCTTCGAATAAAAATGTCTCTTACTCATCTGAACAAAAAAAAAAAACATCTTCGGATACTTCATTCGGATTTACTTCTGTAAAAGGTAACATATACTGGATGTGTACTTCGAATTGTTGGTTCATTTATCAGATGATCCTTGGTGTGCGTGTGTGCAAAAAAATAACACTGTTCTGGCTGCTAAAAGAATAGAATACCTTTCTCTTGTTTAATTGTCTGTCGTCGCATTCAGATAAAATGATAATGTGGAGGAAAATCGTCTCCTATCCTAGACTTGTCATAATATCAGCATGAGTTGTGTGACTTTTAATACTGCTAGTGCTAAGCATATCCAAAAGGTTAGGCTGTTGTACATGATCATATTGTAAATCGTTGTTTGTATTTTCATGCTGCTGAAGGGGTGTAGCGAATGGTGCAAAGAAAACGTTGTGTTACGAGAAACGACGCTCGGTGCCTATGAATGAGCAATAGCACTTTGCCTTCTGGAAAATTTCTTAATTAACGAGGGAGCTCTTAGTCCAGGTCTGTGTAATGTACGTGTTAAGACTGAGGGTAAGAGGGGGAATGATTTGTAATGGTGCATCGATAGCAAGGGTAATGGAGGTGGTGAGGTGTAGGAATGGGTTATTGGAAAACCACATGTTCCTCCACATATGCTAAAAACGGCTAGAAGCCAGCATTGCTTGTTTGTTTACGTTGTCGCTGGAGTTTTGCTGCTGGTTGCCGGCGAGTAGACCTATAAATTAGAGGAGCGGGTAATGATGATCATCTTCCAATCTTCCAAGTGCTTTCCCTTAGTGGAGGACTTTGCTCCGACCTTGACCGAGTCATGTCAATGTTTCTAGTCAACGGGGCACCCTCTTCCTCTGTAGAGCTACTGTCAGCAGATCTCAACGATGTGCTAATGACGTCAGAACACTCCCACTGTGGAAAAGGTTCTGGTGATAAATATTGTTTAATTCCGTTGACGTAGACATTTTGTTATCCGCCCTTTCCTGACATTAGTTGGACCTCATAATTTATGGGTGATGTTTGGCGTAAAATTTGATATGGACTTTTCCAACGATAAGTTAGCTTCTTGTTTGACGCTTTTAGATTTTTGATGTATACAACAATATCAAATCTCCGACTTTTATTTTCGTGGCATTTGCCTTCTTTTTACTTCGTTCAATCTGCTTGAAAGATGCTTCCTTGAGTTTTGCTCGGTAAATTGAAATGCTGCTTGCATTATATTTGTAATAGTAGTAATGTAGTCTTCTCTGTTGTATATGGTGCGTGGTTAGCTTTTAATAAATACAATGGTAGAGAACAGCCTGTGCCATAAAGTAAATAGTACTGGCTTTCATCTAAATATGCATGTTCACCTGTACGAATGGCAAATAGTGCTAAATTTAGATATTCATCCCACAAAGTCCCATCATGCTGACACATATCGCTTTACACTGCCACAAAGACGAAGTGAACCATTCCGCTGGGGCGATTCCGCACGGATGATACGGCGATGTTCATGTCTGTTATATGCCTAATTTGATACAAATATCGGAAAATTCGTTTTCAAGAAAATTTGAACCCTGATCGCTGTGAATGGCATGAGGAATGGAGTACCAAAGAAAAAATCTTTGCATAGTATATCGACAATAGTTCCTGGGTTCTGATCTGGCATGGCGTAAACTTCAGAAAAGCTTGTATGGGTATTCTAATACCAAATTGTATTTATTCCTATGTTGTAATGTTACAGTAAGTATCCAAAAACGTCAATTTATGTCATTTGACACGGCTTTGAAGTTGCTGGTGTTGGTTGAAGCATTACTTTTGCTTTAGAGTTTCTTCTATTGTGACAAGGGACCCACGATTTACAGAAACGCATGGCGTTTGCACGCCAACCGACCACATAATATCGTTGCGGCAACTTATTAACGAGCTTCTCGTAACCAAGGTGTCCACCGAAAAATTCATGCAGTAAAGGGTCTCTAAACTGTTCAGGCACATAAAGTTGGTCGTTAAGTCAGTTGTCTTACCGTCTTTCCTTCGGTGTCTGGTTTGGTCTTTGGTCTGGTATTGATGCACCTTATGTGCACCAAGTTATGATGAACATTATAGCAGTGTATCTTACTGGTTATTACTGCTATCTGATTCATCTGTTTAAAGTGTACTCTGCCTTTATCAGTATTGTGTCAACCAATGAAGCAAGTATGCTAATTACCTAATGTAATATAAGCCGTAACTCTTGTCACAATAAACGCCTGTCTTGTAATGTCTACACTTGCCCTTATTCTGTCTAGAGTAGTTTACCTATAATGGTTAGCCTTTAAAATGTGTTAGCTCAAATACACATCAATTGTCAATACAGCAGGTTGCCTTCGGGACTATAAAAAAATTAGGAGATGGGAAGTGAAGTGAGATGTTCGGCATCACATGGTCGCCCTTCCAGCTGATTGATCAAAGCTGCTGCTGTGTCATTAGTTTGGTTGTCCATACATTAATTTGTAGTTCATTAATTGACATAAGACGAGCTTAACGCCATCTTCTAAGCTTGCAGTAGCTGCTTCTGTTGTTCATCCTTGTGATACCAAATTTCTAGACATGAGCATTAGTGCCATGGTAATGTACGTTGGGTCGTCGATCATACGTGTCAATTCCTTTGTACGATGCCTGATGTTCAAATAAATATGAACAATACTCCTTCCCGTGATATATCGTAAAACGAGTGGGAAGCGAAGTAATCTTTTTAGAGTCGAATACGTCAAAAATCCAAAAGTTATAATTCCTCTGATGATGGAGAGTAGTAAACAAAAGAAAAGCTTGATGTACCACTAAAAATCATTAAAAATCCAAACAATGAAAAAAAGTATAAGGGTTTAAAACGAAATAAACACATCAGTCTAATGCAATAGGTTCGACCTTCTATATCAATGACGCGTCTAAAGTGTCTCCAAACTTCTTGACTAAAATGATTTCAAAGCACCTGCACTCATTGTCATTTCATCCGTAATTTGTAATTTCCCAGCGATTTCAATTTAGTAAAATATTCGAGTCCGGATTTGCTTAAAATAGTTATTCCAAATTCTTCAAAGGCTTAAATCGGCATTTGTAGTCCTTTTACCCCTTGTTTTTTTTTACGGAAAATCTTTTCTACAACGGCTTGTAAAAGCGTCCTGCATAAATGCAGTGAAGTGAGATAATATGGTAGTTTTGCTAAACATGCTCTACGCGACAGAACCTGCGAGTTCATGAAGTTCCTTGAATTAATAACGGCATTGGCAATTATAGAAGTACCTTTGGTTGTACAAAAACATTCTGAATCTTGAATACAATTTGATCGATGACAAAATTGATGATGCCCATTGCATGGTATGCCGCGTCCCACATGTGCATGTGCAATGAATGTCTTTCTGCTGGCAATCGGAAATAAACTTGGTACCATGGCATTAATGACGAATGGATTACAAATTGTTGCATAATAAACACTGAGGCAAGCGACCTGTCAGGCAAAATAAAGAGAGTTTTTTGGCCTGTGGGACAATCTGTGTATGACTGTAGTCCACAAAAATCGACAGGGAATTTAAGACTGTGTGGGGGTTCGTACAAATTGTACATTTTTTGTTCACTTTCCAGCACATAGCACATATCTTGCCTGTGCTTCTGTCAAATGCATTGTATCAAAGTCGAAAATACTTGCCCACTGCAGTAAGGCGTGCGCAATTGCCAACAAAACTGCTGACCAGGGTAGCTGGCGGTTTGGCAATGCATAGCAATAGATGCGTTTGAAGCAACGTCCGTGTCATCTTGCTGATGATGTGCTTCTAATAAAAATGCCTATTCCTCATCTGGAGAAAAAAGTACATATTTGGACACTTCTTTCGGATTTACCTCAGAAACAGGAAACATATACTGGGTGTGTACTTCGAATTGTGGCTTAATTGATGAGTGCCGGTCAATTTATTTATAAGATGATCCTTGATGTGTGTGCAAAGAAATAACACTGTTTTGGCTGATAAAAGAATAAAATAACTTTCTCTTGTTTAATTGTCTGTCGTCATTTTCAGATAAAAAGGTAAATGTGGAGGAAAATCGTCCCCATCCTAGACTTGCCATAATATTACCATTTGCTGCGTGTCTTTTAATACTGCTAGTACTAGGCATATCCAAAAGGTTAAGTTGTTGTCCATGATCGTATTGCAAATTGTTGTTTGTATTTTTATCCTGCTATAGGTGCGTAGCGAGTGGTCCTAAAGAAAACGCTGTATTATGAGAAATGATGCTGGGTGCCTTTGTGTGGGCAACATCCCTTTTGTCTTTCAAGCGTAGTAGCTTTTCTGGAAAATTTCTTAATTGACGAGGGAGCTTTAGATTTTAATTGTGAAGACATAATAACGTGTTGGCGTTTGTAAAAGGGTGGGTGCTCTTAGTCCGGGTCTGCATAATGGACGTGTTAAGATTGAGGGTAAGAGAGGGAATGAGGTGTGCGTCAACAACGAGGGTAGTGGAGGTGGTGGGGTTGTAAGAATTTGTTTTCGGAAAACCAGATGATCCTGCTCATCTGCTAAAAACGGCTCAGAGTCAGCATTGCTTATATGTTTACGTTGTTGCTGGGGTTTTGCTGCTGGTTGCCGGCGAGTAGGCCTATAAATTAGAGAAGCAGGTGGTGATGATCATCTTCCAATCTTCCAAGTGCTTCTCTTTAGTGGTGGCGTTTCCTCCGACCTTGACCGAGTCATGTCAGTTTTTCTAATTGACAGGGCACCCTCTTCATTTTCCTCCTCTGTACTGCTATGGTCAGCAGATCTCAATGCTGTACTAATGACGTCAGAACACTCCCACTGCGGAAAGGTTCTGGTCATAAACATTGCTTAATACTGTTGACGTGGGCAATTTGTTCTCCGCCCTTTCCTGACATTAGTTGGACCTCATAATTTACGGGCGATGTTTGGCATAAAATTCGATATGGACTTTTCGAACGATAAGTTAGCTTCTTGTTTTGACGCTTTTTGATTTTTGGTGTATACAACAATATCAAATCGCTGACTTTTATTTACTTGTCTTTTGCCTTTTTTTTATTTCGTTCAATGTGCTTGAAATATTGTTCCTTGAGTTTTGCTTGGAAAATTAAAATGCTGCTTGCATTCTATTTGTAATAGTAGCAATGTAGTCTTCGCTGTTGTATATGGTGCGTAGTTGGCTTTTAATAAATCCAATGGTAGAGAACAATCTGTGCCATAAAGTAAATAGTACTGGCTTTCTTCGAAAGATGTATGTACAGCCGTACGAATGGCAAATAGTGCTAAATTCAGATATTCATCCCACAAAGTCCAGTCATGATGACACATATGACTTAAGACTGCCACAAAGATGGAGTTGAACAATTCCACAGGGGCGTTTTTGCATGGATGATACGGCGACGTTCGTGTCTGTATTATGCCTAATTTGGAACACATATAGGAAAATACGCTTCCAAGAAAATTTGAACCTTGATTGATATGAATGGCATGAGGAATGGAGTACCGAAGAAAAAATTCTTTGCATAGTATGGCAACAATAGTTTCTGCTTTTTGATCTGGCATAGAAGGAAAATCTGGCAAGAAAAAATATTGTATGAGAAAGTCTAGCTTGTGATTTTAAACAGTTTTTTTTTATTTGTCAAAAATATACTAAAGTATTCAAAATGTATGCTCCCTAGATAATGAGTTTATGTAGAGAGTAAAGGCTGCTTGGAGAGAAAAAATTCACTAAAAACAAAAATGTAACACTAATCCAAAATGGGAGCAATAAAAGTCGCGGACGCCATTATGGCACACACTAAAATTAGTGCTCCCACTTAACTGTCCCAATAACTAGCGTGTGATGGTCAAAATCACCTGTCTGTGCAGGAAAACAGAAATAAGGTTTGTCACTTTTGTTCAGTGGCACTCTCAAAACGGGTTGTGTAAGGCAGTCAACAAAGGAGTATAGAGAAATCAAAAAAAATATCAACACAGTTAAAAATTCTCTTGACAAGGAACAAACAATTCAATTAATTAATAAATTAAACTAAACTAAGAACCTAAGCCTTCCTGGATTGCATTCGGGAGCCAATTAAAAGAAGGCCTCACCCTGCACATTAGCGGATCTAGAATAAAGCTACGGTGAGGAGATGATCAAACTTGTGGGTATTTTGGGAGTGCTGTAAGCTCCCCCAGAGGGCTATGAAGCAGAGCCCCAGAAGCTACAGCATTTTTAGTCATTTTAATATCACTTAACATTGGATTGAACAAATTCAGCTTCAAACAGTTCACCACAAAAAAAATTACCTTGTTTGATTTTTAATAATAATAATAATAATAATAATAATAATAATAATTTATTCTACACTTTGCACGAAACCAAGGGGTTTGTATGTGCACGTTAACAAAATACAATACATGGTAAAAGTCAGAAAGTGTTACACAAACTTCACTAAATTATAAACTATAATTATTGTAACTACAATATACAGAATTTCTACAAAAACGACTAAAAATAAAGACTACAATAAAGATTACAGTGTTAGTACACTAAAGACTACTAAGACTACAATATTAATAAAGACTTATTTTAAAATCCATTTTTTTATTTCTTTCCGAAAGTTATAATCTAGGTTCCTTAATTCTACTGGTAATTTATTAAATACTTTTGGAATTACGTAACTCATTGCACGTTTCCCATATGAATTTCTGTATGAAGGCATCCTTAACCAATTATTATTACTTCTTACAGCTCTCAGTATAATTTCTTTCCAATCTTTTTTCTTATAATTTTGCACTATTATAGTAAAATCCATTAACATTTCTAAAGTCATGAGTTTATTTTCAGTTAAAATTTCCTTTGTACTCTTTTTAATTCTATTGTTATTAAAGAGAATTTTAGCTGCTTTATTTAATACTTTTTGTAAACTTTCTATTAGTCCTTTCGACGTTGTTGCATAAATGGTTAAAGCATACCTCACATTAGACATAATATAAGTTTCATATATTAATTTCTTAGTGTGTATATCTAAAATGTCTCTAATTTTATATAGTAGTGGTATATTTCTTCTAATTTTATTTTTCAAATCCTCAATGTGTTGGTAAAATTTCCAATTCGTATCAATGTCAAGTCCTAAGTATTTTGTTCTATTTACAGTAGTAATTTGTTTGCAATCACAATCTGCCATTAAACAATCGTTATCGTGTGCTGTTATAGATACTTTACTTATCTCCATATGTGAGGTCTTAATTGGCATAAAACATGTTTTCTCTACGCTGATGCTGAGATCATTATTTTGGAAATAATTACAAATTTTATTGAAGTCATTTTGTAAATCCTTTACCATATTATTGTTTTTTTCATGTATTGATAACATAAAAATATCGTCTGCATAAATTGTTAAATCTGTATTCCAATTGATTTCTTGTAAGTCATTTATGTAAATAACGAATAATAAAGGGCCTAGAATTGAGCCTTGTGGCACTCCATAATCTACATATTTCCAGTCATCCATGTTATCACCAATTCTGACACAGCACATTCTATTTGTTAGGTAATTTTCAATGATGTTGGCCATTTTCCCTCTGATTCCATATAAGCTTAGTTTTTCCTTTAACACTCCTTTATCAAGAGTATCAAACGCTTTCATTAAATCAATTAAGATGGCTCCCACAAATTTACCAATTTTACCAGATTTAGGGCAATCTATCACATCTAAGTACTCCCAATTTTGATTTTGTAAATCTTTAATTATATTTTTATAATTATATTTTTTGAGGATGTTGTGTTCGTTTGCTCCATCTAATTCTTTCGTTTTACTTTTTTCTTTTTTACATAGCCAGCATGTTGTGAGATAGTGGTCTGCAACTCTTATTTTAATTATTCCTGCATCTTTATTCCACGTATTATCTCCTAATTTTACATATATATGATCTATACATGATTTCTTGTTTAATATTTTTGCCATCCTTGATAATGATTTCTTCCCTTGTTACAGATTCTATAAGTGTTTCAAATCCAGCTCCAGACATCATGTTTTCATACTTGTCGATATTGGTTTGATCATATTTATCTTTACAATCACCATCAATTTTCAAAATATCAATGTTTATATCTCCAATTATAATCACATTCTCATTGTTTTGTCGTTTATTTTTTGTTTTAATAACTTTTTTTAAAATCCTTTATAAATAAACTTTTATTTGTATCTGGTCTTCTATGGGTATATTATTATTAGTTTAACATTATCTGTGTTTCTTTTTATTATAATTTCTAGGCCATTATTGTTTTCTAGATTTAAGCTTTTCACATTTTGTTCTTCAACATTGATATTATTTTTTATGAACACCATTATTCCTGCACCTCTAACAGTATGGTCTCTTGTAATATTAAATTTGTTATAACCACTCAAGTTATAATTACACACTTCATGTTTTTTTATGTTCACTTCAGTTAAAACTACAATGTCCCAATTTATTTTAGTTTCTGCACAATGATATTTTAAAAGATCCCAGTTTTTTCGTAAACTTCTAATGTTAACGTGTATGATCTTAAAATTGATATTAGATTTAGTTACTTTTTCAATTTCATCTTTTACTTCACTATGTTTGTCAAAGACCATATTTTTAAACATTGTTGACCGGCGGTGGTAAATTCTCTTCTGATCTTATTATTACTACCTCTTGCACATTTTCATTTTTCCTCATC
>JAHWFP010170437.1:1186-12162 GCA_023313725.1 Lithobius niger
ATGTTACTCCGTCAGGTCTTTGATCGTCCCGTGATTCTTCGGAGTCTCTCGGGCGCACTGGCTATACGGCGGGTAGGTTACAGGTAGTATACCGGGTTTGTTGCGAGAAAGAAATTCCCGATTCCCTCGGTGTCTCTGTGACTTGGATGTGGAGTTGTTATTTGCTGGTGTTGGTCTTGTACCATGCATCGGTGACGCTATCGGCCAAGTGGTTGGCTTGTTGATGAGGACGGCGTGTGGGTCATTTGCTCAAAGCTGGTTGCAGCCATTGGACTAGTAGCGATACTTCGGTGATGAATTGGTGGGCCCTCGCCTTCGGGCTTGGATCTGCCATCCTGATCTGGAGTGGAGCCATTGGACTGGTGGCAAAAGACTTGGCTGATGAGCACTGTGGTCCCGAAGTTCTAGGCTGGTCGAGCTGTTTGGACTGGTGGCGATGCTTTGGTGGTGAGCGACGGATCCCCCTTGCCTTCGTGCCGGCAGATCCCCGTTCTAAACCAGAGTCGACCCTTCGGACCGAGTTGCAAGACTGGTGCAAACGTAAGCTGTCCTATCGACGATCACCCAGTATTGTGAGGATGGATCCCTTGCCTTTAGGTTCGACGTTTCGTTCTAAGCTTGTTGAGCTGTTTGGACTAGTGGCTTTGGTGGAAATCGGCACGCCTTTCGAAACCAGCTGTTGGACTGAGTAAGCAAGACGAGCGGTGAGCAATGTCGTCCTTTGGGTGCACTGTTCTGAACTGGACGAGTTGTTTGGACTAGTGGCTTTGGTTGTGGGTCCTGCTAGCGGACCTCACTCCTCGTAAGTCAACCTGGACCGAATTGCGAGACTGGTGATGAGCTGTGTAAGTCCTCGATGTTGGGGTCGATGTTCTAAACTAGGTTGGAGCTATTTGGACTAGTGGCTTTGCTTGGTGATGATTGGGACGCCTTTCTAGCTGGGTTGAGCCGTTGGACCGAGTAGCAAAGACTTGGTGGTGAGCACTCGTTCCCTTGAGGGTGGGCTGTCTCTGAGCTGGTCGGAGCAGTTGGACTAGTGGCGACGCTTTGGTGGTGAGCGATGGATCCCCCTTGCCTTCGTGCTGGCAGATCCCTGTTCTAAACTGGGTTGAGCCGCTGGACCAGCAGCAAAGACTTGGCGACGAGCAGCCTGGCCTCATCTTCGGGCTTGGAAGGTTCTAAGCTGTTTGAGCCATTTGGACTGGTGGCAACGCTTTGGCAGTGAGCTGTGGGTTCGTCCTGTAGTACATCTCCAGAGTGCTGCCGGACCTAGTGGCAATAGTGGCGGTGGCCCTTTAAGCTTGGAGAGGTCTCTTGGAACTGGTCGGAGCAGTTGGACTAGTGGCTTCGTTTTGGTGACGAGTGGTACTCCATTCTGAACTGTAGCTGAGCTATTGGACCTGCAGCAAAGACTGGTTGGAACTTGTTGAAAGGCAGTCGTTTCGAGCGTTGCCAGTGCTATACTAAAGTGGGTGTTTGACGAGACATTCATGAACTAGCTAGCAGACGAGGTGGCTAGGCGTCGAACATTGGGACGTTCGTGTTTTTCGACGAGTTCCTTAGTGTAGTGATCCACCTGAGGCCCGTCTTTCCTTCTGGTCTCGAAGGTTAGGCGATCGATGACTGTGGATCATGAGGGTGTGGTGGTGGGGCAGAGACCACTACTTACAAGCCTGAGGATGACCCTTACTGGATGATGACTTGGATGATGACTTGGCATGTGGCTAAGTCCAAAAAATGGGACTTTGTACTGAGGGGATGGACTTGGTCTCGACCATCCCTGAATCAAAAGAGACCCGCATACTAGCCAAGCTCCGCAATGGTGGAGTTTGGCTTTTTTTTTAACCCTTATGGTGACGGTTAACATCGCAATACCCAGAGAATTTGGCTAAGTCCAAGTCTTGCCAGACCCTGCAATGAGGCAGGGTTTGGCTTTTTTTCTGACCTTTTTTCATTACCCAATATGGTGACGGTTAACATCGCAATACCCAGAGAATTTGGCTAAGTTCCACCCAAAGAAAACCCCACACCCCGCCGTCACCTGAGACCTGGCATTCGTCGCGGTTTCAGGCTCGGATTGAGTACCTGAAGCCACGACGAATACCGGGTCCAGTGTCAGTGAGGTTTGGGGCTTTTAGTCTTTTCCTGAAAAGTCAAAGTCACAGTTAGGCAAAGGGAAAACATAATTCTGAACAAAGGTTACAAGGTTTATTCGGCGTTGGCTGTACAAAGCTATACAGGTTCAATGAAAATTCAGCCTAAAAATCGAGATCCAGGCGATCTTGATGCAGCTGCCAACAAGTTCGTCCACCGTGCCTTCTTCTCGAGCTTTCGTCCGTGCACACGTTCGTGCGACAAGTTGCGCACCACCAGATGGTCTCGTGCCGTTCCTGTCTGTACTTCCTGCACACCTGGCATCTGCGGCTCCTCGTACTCTTTTCGTGGCGATGACTGGTACCCAAAATGGCTGGAAGTCTTATGAGGCGTGTCTTGCGTACTCGGTTGATGAGTTGGTTGGCCAGCGATCTTCGGTAAGTCAACTGGGAGCGTTTGCCAGCCCTATCGAGGCCGCAGACCATGACCATGTTGAGCCTGGCATTGACGAGAATCTGGTTGAGCTTTTGGAAGAAAAGGTAGCGGTGCCATCTAATCGACCTCCTGCCGACGTAGAACGAGGAGATGAGGTGATTGGCCATGTCCACGCCATTCATGGTCTCCGTGTAAGTCATGGCTGCCGGTGGACAAGTGACTAGGTGTTTCTGGCCCCCGATGAGTCTTCCGACGGTACATTTTCCGGCCAAGGGATCCACGTGGGTGCTGAGTAGAGGGACGGCCTTGGTGTCACACCAGATGCTCAGCAGTAGCCGGCCGCTCTGACGCAGGATACTGTCGCCACGTTCGTGCTCTTTCTTGAATTTGCGCAACTCCTCCGTGAACTCGTATGGCATCCGGCAGCATTGGCGCGTAGGCTCCCGCATCCGAAGGTTCCTAGCTTGGTGTAGAGGACCTGAAACAGCAGTGCCGAAGTGAAGCGGTTGTCACAGACGATGGTGTAACCCTGGTTGAGGTAGTGGCGCGCGGTGTAGATCGTTGTGTGAGCCATCTTGTTGTTCTCGAGTTCCTTAGCGGGGTCTTGGGCGGGGTCAATGGCCATGTGGCGCTTTTTTCCAATGTGTGCCTCGTCGTTGAGTATGTAACCGTCGAACGGGTCGCAGAGAGTGAAGTGTTCAAAGCCGACCTTGATGGGCTTCTTGGGCTGGTATACCTTGATCTTGGATCTTCCAGTGTATGCAGTCATTGACTCGTCTATGCAGAGAACTGATCCGGGGTTCCTGCACTTGCGGAATGCCTGGTTGATAGCCTCCATCATCGGTCGAACCTTCATTATTGCGTCCATGTCCTCCTTGGCCTTCTGCTCTTCCATGGCTTGCCTGGTCGTGGGCGATGCAGTCTGGGGATTGGTACCAGTGAAAGACGGTTCTTCGGACAGCCGAAAGTTGTTCCAAATTTGATTGAACCTTGTTCTGGTCATGGTCGATCTGATGGAGTGGTTTCCCAGGTCTGGGGACGTGGACCAATACTGCGCCATCTCCGGCAAGTCGTTGTAACCCATGATTATCAGTATTCCGATGAAAGCCAGCAACTCGTCTTTCGTCAATGGTACCCAAGCGGGAGTGGGATGTGGTTTCTTCCGTTTCGGCGATGTTTGGCAGGCTTGCGTGGTTGTCGTTACTGCTGGGTCTTGGCTGGAGTTGGAGTTGGAAGTGGCCTCTGCTTGTTCCCCTGGCTGAGGGAGTTGCGACGATACGACCATTGAAGGTGTCTCCTTGGCAGCTGGCTCTTGGCTAGAGTTAGCCCCTGCTTCTTCCCTTTGGATTTGCGCTGGCTGGATCGGCGACGTTGACGACGAGGACTCTGACTGGCTCCTGAGTGTCTTGTCCATCTCTGCACACATCTGCTCTAGCACCAACCGTCCTGTGCTCAGATCTTCTGGGGGTTTTGTTCTCGAGTCTTCTGGGGATTGTACTGGTGGAGCGCTTGGCTGAGACTGTTGTTGGCTGAAACGGTGATTGACATATTGGGTTATCCTGGCGTGGCGCATCTCCTGGAGGTAGCAACTTCGAGGAGGCAATAATCGTGTCCTTTTTTGCTCGGGTGGCTCGGGGAACATATTACTTCTGTAGATCTTGTCGTACAGTACTACTCGCCAGCGTCGTTTCATGGCTTCTAGTTTACTCGGTTCCAGTGACGGTGGCGGTGATTGTGGGGGTGGTGGCTCGACTACGTTGGCTGTCGGTGTGGTGGCTCTTTCTTCCTCCTCATCTGACGAAACGATGCAGATTATCTCCTCGGATTCCTTACTTCTGAATCTACCTGAAAGACCCCGAGGGAAGCGAACGATTCCTCTTTTGGTTCGTCTCATAAATGGCCGCGCCTGCGATGTTGCGACTTTGGCTTTTGGCTTGGTATTTTGGCTGGACGACGAGACCGCCTCTGCTGGTGTGGGACGTAGTAGGACCGACCAACCGGGCTCATATGTGGGCAACGTCGCTTCTGATGATTGCCTTGGCATGGGAGTAGAGGTTTCTGTTAAGGTTCGAGGTCGTGGTGGGCTTTCTGGCCTTAGCGGTGGTGATGGACTGTCTGGCCTTGCTGCTTCCTCCTCACTGCTAGACGTCGTAAGGCAGGCGTCGGCATCGTCCTCTGACTCGGTTTCTTTTAGTTCGTCATCTAACTCATCCTCATCTGATTCTTGGCTGCTGCCTTCATAGTAGTCCTCATTTTCCTCGCAGTAATATGGGTAGTCTGATTCGTCCTCCTCCTCCTCGGCGACATCTGTTTCTGGCATTGGCGGCTGTGCTTGGCTTGACCCGGCTTCTTCCATGTGGACGTCTGGTTGTGGTATTCCCAGCTGTGGTTCAGTCGGAATTCCAGTGAGTGGCAAAAACTGGCAGTAAGTGATGTGGGGTGGTGATGGACGTGGCTCCCCTTGAGTCGAAGTCCCTGCATTGCCTTTTGGTCCTGGTGTGTTGGCTGACGTGACGTTCCGTGTGCTGCGTCTGGCATTGCTGGCCCTGTCGTCCATGAATTGGTTGGTCCTCCTTATGATGAAATCTGCAGTCTCCCCGAATAATTCCATGAAAAAATCCAACTCCTTGCTCTTCTTGTTGCATCTGCCAATGTAGCCCATTGGAGGTCCGGAGAAACCTTTCTTGTCCTGGTACTCGCTCAGCTCTTCCGTCCAAACCCGATGAAGTTGCCTCCGGTTCTTGCCGGCCCTAGACTTCTCTACTACGGCGTAGCTGGGAAAGTCGTCCATCGGCGCCTCTGCAGCCATCATCCTGTTTGCCCGCTTCTGGTCGAAGAAATGATTCACATGCGGCGGGTAGGCCATTATATACGGCCACGCCTGACCACTGCACATCGCTTCTGCTCAAATGTATGCAAGATCGAGAAGTAGTTGCCACATGACGCAACGTTGTGCAATATTGTGCAACACCCGCGGAACCCGCATCTGGGTGCGGGATAGCAGGATGTGATTGCACCACGCGGAAACAGCAACCGGTCGTGAAGGGCAATGGGCCTCAGATTGCCAGACACTGCAAGGGATCATCAATTGTGTGGCTTTCGATAAAGCCGCGTGCCGTTGTTGCGAACATGGTGTTTGGCATCGGAAATTAGGAGCACGGCGGACAAGCCCACGCCTTGCTGCCCGACATGCGGGTTCGAGACCAAAAAAAACAAATAAGGCTGGAAACAACATGAGAAAGGAGTGGCAGGGTGGTAGTGGGATGTATAATGGAATTTCCGAGGGAAAAGCTGATCAATGGACATGTTACATGGATCCCAGTTTGCTAGATGTTCCCGAGACAGTGTTGCCGAATGGTTAAAATGGAAAGCTATGCAAAACTATTAGAGCAACATTCATCTCCATGTGGAATGAAGTGATTAATAACCCACTTTTGTTATCAGCTGATGGGTTGCATACTGCACTTGGTAAACAGTGCTTGGTTAATGTAACATTCCATAATTGTAAATTCAACCTCAATTACAATAGGTTGGGAAACTAGTGTACTGTAATGGATGCCAGTCTTCGATTTGCTTTTGTAAATGCATGCAGCCTTGTAAAACAATTAGCAGAGTTTCAGGTACTGCTACTTACTGGCAATTTTGATCTTGTTTTTGTAGTAGAGACTTGGTTGCATGACTGTGTTTCTAATGGTATGCTTCTGGGCAATTAAAATTTTGACGTTTTTAGGCGGGATATAGGTGCTAGGGGTGGTGGCCTTATTGTTGCATTTAAACGGGAAATAAATATCCATGCAATGAATATCAATGCTGAGATTCAATCAATGTGCCTTATCCTTGTTGATTATAACATTAATGTTCTTCTTGGGTACATTCCGGATGGCTGCGACGAGGGCCAGATCTGTTCCATGAGCAACTATTTTAAAACCGGTTTTAGTTGCACCGTATCTAACATTATTTTAAGCGATTTCAACCAATCCAAAATAAATTGGAGCACTTGGAAGGCTTCTGACACTACTCAGAGGATTTGTTTAGATCAAGTTGCGGAGCTGGGTTTAAGCCAGTTGGTCACTGAACCTACTAGAGGTAATAATATACTTGACCTCATTCTCTGTGATGGTGACCATGTCGTTTTCGATATTGATGTCCTCAATCATTTTGCCTCTAGCGATCATTCCATGGTCTCTACTCATATAAATGTCCCCCCCCCCTTATGCAGATTTATCCCGTCTTTCCAGTAAAAATAGGCGAATAAACTTTTCTGGGTTACGAAACTTCCTAATAGATGTAGATTGGTCATTATTACATAATGAGGATAACATAGGCATTATTTGGGACTTGTTGCTTGCTAAGATTAACGACGGCGTAATTTCTACGAAAATTACGTTGTAAGAAATTAAAACGTTGGCGCATTCTATGCAAGTATCCTACTGAGGATAATTGACTCAGCTATATTGAAAGTAGCAAAGCATACACAACTAAAGTAAATGACTTAGCTGAAGCAGCTGAGTGTGAAGTTATCAAACGGGGTAATCTAATTCCCCTATATCAATTTATGAAAACTAATCTGGGAAGCAAGCAATCAATACCCCCTCTCAAGGTAGGAGATACATTTTTGTCGGAATATCTCACTAAAGCAAATAAGTTTAATGTTTTTTTACTAACAATTGTATTCCTGATAATAGCATCATACCTCCATTTCCAAATGAGTATACCAACTTACCAAGCCTGGAGATAAACTTTTCACCCTCTAACGTGCTATGTATTTTAAACTCCTTTAAGCAAAGTCGGGCTATTGGGCCTGATGAACACTCTGCAAAATTCTACAAGGAGATTGCCAATGAAATCTGTGGTACCTTGGCGTATATCGTTTCTAAATATTTGTTGATTGTGAGCTTACATCCTGTTGAAAGACAGCCAGAGTAACACCTATTTAAAAAAAACGTGATGCCTCAAACCCTTCCAACTATTGCCCAATTGCCCTTACAGCCATTCCCTGTAAAATTATGGAAAGAATCATTAGGCAGAACATGTTGATATTCATTAACGATAAGGGCATAATGCTAAAGGATCAGTACGGTTTTCTTCCATGTAGGTAAGCTGTGTTGCAATTACTTGAAGTCCTTGAGGATTGGACAAAGAACACTGACAACGGCATCCCAACTGATGTCCTCCTTGTTGATTTCACCAAAGCGTTCGAGTCTGTTGTCCATACTAAACTAATTGCAAAACTAAGGGATTATGGTTTTGCTTGTAGGCTTGTTGCATGGATTAGAGAGTTTTAACTAGGCATACGTAGAAGGTGGCTGTAGGCACCATACTGTCGAATGAACTGCCAGTTACTAGTTGAGTCCCACAAGGGTCTATTTTTGGAACCCTGTTGTTTGTGTTGCACGTAAATGATTTAACTTGTAGTAATAGTTCTACCATCCTAAAAAAGGTTGCTGATGACGTGAAATTACATGGCCCATCCACGGATCCTTTGGACTACATTAGACTTTCTGCAAAACTATACTCGCTTTTTACCTGGTCTGAAGATTGGCAGTTACCAATTTTTACAATTAAATGTGACTCTTTCCATATTGGTAGAACAAATAAACATTTGCCATACCCTTTCAGTGGCACATCCATATCTCAAGTTACCCAAACAAAAGCCTTATGAGTATGGTTCACATCACGTCTTAAATTCAGTACACATTGTAATTTTGTTTCTCGGCCAGCTCACTGTTAAGCAGCTATGGTCAAACGCTGTTTTACTTCTACTGGCCTTTGAACAGTTAATATTAAAGACATTTTCTACCATAATCAAGTTGTGAGGTCTAGTATCAACCCACCACTTCCATATTCGAAGCTGCACCACAGTCGGTAAGTGCATATGAACTAGAGCAACTTGTAGTCACAAGGCATCAGTGTTGGCCTGATCTTTTCTCCGTATTCTCACCTTCCCCATTTTTTAGACTTTTTGGAGATGTATTCAAAATTTTTTGTGAACAGTTTCCACTCTGTCAACTATTACAGTATTGGACAATGAAATTTAGACAAAAAACCGTTGGCATCATTACTACGTTCCCTTATGGCTGTGGTACCTACCTATTCTACAGTATTCCTCCCCAATGGGACTAGCATGCAATAGCACCCCTCTCCTCACCTCAAGGTCGCATTGGGTGGATCGAGCCTCCCCAGGAATCTAGGACATGGACTCGAGGTTCCTCCAACATGGTCCAGCTAACGTATTTTAAGGAATAGGGATAAATTTCAAACGTTTCCCTGCAACTAATTTTTTTAAGTTCTTCTGAGCGGCTTCCCCGTAGATCCCAGTGTTCCCGAGCGGCCCAATGCGACACTGAATTGATGTCTACTTGTAATTAAAAAAAATTGATACTGGTAAGTCTTGAAAATCTTTACAATAATGTAATTTTTTGAAATGGTTGGTAGCAGGTATAGGCCTGACAATGGCGATGCATCGTTTAAAAAATTACCACTGATCTGGCAGCATCTGGCAGATGCTCCAGGCAGTTGCTCCAGGCCTACTCAGAGAGTGCGCCTTCCCGGTTGGGAAACACGGCCTCATGGATAACTTCCTTCTGGGCATGAGTGGTATTTTGGTTAAAGAAATGAAGAATATGCATATTGCATATGGCAGGTTGCATGAATGATATACTGTTACAAAGAATTTCAAGTAGATTTTGCTGTACGACACTCTTGGACGGCTTGTTTCCTTCTCGTGTGCTGGTAGAGACGTTCTAAGTACAACTTACAGAGTGAGTTATAATAATTTAATCTGGATAGGGTAACTATACCACTACCCAAAGGAATTTTTTCAATGCTTGGTGCGGGTTAAAACACACTGGCATAATGCACATTAAATATATTGTCCTCCATGGGTGTAAGAAAATATTGAGGTATCTAATGTTCACCAACAAAATGCATGCTTAATGAAATTGTTTTGCAGTTTTGGAAAGGTTTGGTTTATTTTTCCTTTCTCCCTTATTTATTGATCAATCTCGTGGCGTATCGCCAGGGAGATGGGGGGATGAAGGCACAGGGAAACCCAGCCCCTCAACCCAAACCAACAGAAAGTAAATAAAAAGTGGGGTTGGGATTGAATTAGTTGAAGTCAAATTCGCCATATGCAAGGGAAACCCAGCAAAAAGTTAATATTGAAAACTTTTTCTGCAAGGGTGACTTGTTGCACGTTTTGTTGTGTGAACCGATTGTCATAAAACGTTCATTTCAAAACTTTGTTTTGGATTCCTAAGCCGACGACATATGCTGAGGGAATCTCTTAATGGAGAGGGGGAGGGCACGAAATACAGGGTCACCGAAAAAATCATCATGTTCGATATTGGTTTAAACAGAACTGATTAAACTAATACTACAAATCCTCAATTTTTACTCCTGAGCTTCAGTTTTTGGCACGGTCCCTCAGGCAACACTCAATCAGACCGTGCTTCGTATGGGGAGACATTTGTGGGGAAGGTGGTTTGCGTGTGACGAGTAAAGATCTTAAAACAGCTACCAATTAAAACTAAGGAAAAATTCGAAAAAAGAAGATCCGGATGTGGATTACACTAAAGTAAGTATGTAACCGTTACCAATTTTTCATTATGTAGACTCAACAACTTGTCTTTTGGTTATTTTGGTTCGGTTTTCCTCACCGTCTTTTTTTACAGTTTTTTTTCCCATCGGCAGTTTTTTCCTCACCTTTTGTCTGCAGAAATCCTTCTCTTTGTTTTTTTTTTCATTGACTGTTAATTCCTTCCCCCCCCCCTTTACATTGCTATTCTTTCCGTTGCTTATTTTTATCTAGATTGTACATTTCTTGAATGCATTTTGTTAAAAAAATACATATATGCTAGTGACAATGGCGAAACGAATACGGTTTCAGCAAGCGAAATAGCAGAATCGTCTGCTTGTTTGGGGCTCCATTCTACTGAATGGCTGACACCCGGGCCTAGTACAATTTTTACCAATTGATCATTTAATATCAATTAGCTCTCACCCACAAAGATCTCTAGACAGACTGTCTAGAGATCTTTGTGGGTGAGAGCTAATTGATATTAAATATATGCTAGTTTTTTCTATGGTCAAAATTGACTTTAAAAATACTAGGGCAGCCTCCCCCACATATATGGCTGGTTTTATAGAGCATTGTTGTGATTTTCCCGTTTGTGACATTACTGCATATGCCTATTATTGTTGAAGTTCCTTACAAATTAAATACTACCATGATTAGCAGTCATCCACCACCACCCAGTCGCCCAAGACTACGGGATTCCCACTATGGACTTCAATAGAATAAAGATTATCGCCATTCCCACTGTGAACTTCAATATAATAAGGAATATCGAGATTCCCACTGCAGACAAACAAACAAAAAAGTACTCTTAGTTATATAGATTGCTTTATTTATATTTATAACTAAAAGGAGTAATAGTTGTAAAGTC